>JAOTAY010021405.1:0-10734 GCA_025629805.1 Erythroxylum baracoense | reverse complement strand
AATCATAATTTCATAAAATAATGAAAAAAGTAAATGATAATAATATTAAAGAATATAAATTATCTCAAAAGTCTATTGCATAACTTCTAATCATTATCAATATAATGTGTCATCATCGCCATGTAACCCTTCTTTTAGTTATCAGTTGTCCACATGTCTGTTGTTATAGCAATTCATCCTTGAACACTCGACAATGCTCTTAATGTTTCTCTCTTCTTGTCCTCATAAATTCCTCAATGTATTCCGACTTGGAACCTTGAAAGTCGGTTGGAGTGAATTAAGAAATATCTTGAATCTCTTACTTTTAACCATAGACAATGGTTGTTCATCTCTAATTACCATACTAGCCATCAAAATTCTAGTTGTTACGGTCATTTCATTCTTTCCTTTCATAAGGTTAGGGGTAAAAAATGTTTGACCTCCCAAAACTATTTTCCTTCTAGTACATGATTTTGTATGTCTCTTTAAATGAGACGTTCCACCTTTCGAACCACTTGAATACAACTTATGGTAATAATTGCACTCTCCTTTTTCAATTTCACAAAATAGTCTTCCAAACTCCACTTTTATATTGACTAACTTAAGTTCTATTTGAAGTTCTATCGTCACTTAGTGTCTGAATAAAAGTTTCCACTTCTACCTCCGGCGCTGGATTACAACTCTCAATTGAAGGAATATGCTCATCCATCTAACAAAAAGCATATAAATACTTGAGGCTAGAAATAAGAATGTATTAGAAAAATGACACATTCTTAATCAAAATACTTTCCTTACATTTTAGTTAAAATATTCCATATTAAACAAAATGTTTAAGAAAATCAAAGAATGTCCAAACTTTGAATATGCTAGAATGTCCAAGTAAGTTAGGCCGATGTATGCTAGACATTAAAGTGGTTCTCCAATGTATATTCTGTAAACATTAAAGTGGTTCTCCAAGTAAGTTAATAGAATATGTTAGAACTTTGAAGGCAAAAAGGCTACCCAATACATGACGTGCCATCCAAGTTGGCTCTTCAACTGTTTATAGAATAACCTTAAGCTAATCCTAAAGGCCAACTTTAGAATTAAGATATCTAGTTTACTGAAATTTTCAGATTTAAAGTAACAATTATGTGTGATATAAAAGGCTATTTGGTCATGAAAATGTACAAGGAGAAGTGTAATGTATGGTTGATGAATTTGGAGTAAATCAAGCTTACTTTAAAGTATAAACTTGATTACAATACAAGCTGTAATGTTTGAATAGTCTTAAGGTTATATAGTGGAGCATATATTATTTTGTATAGTGGAGAGAATGATTTATATTGGATATGGTAACATGTATAAGTGATTTGTAAAGGTTTATGATACCAAGTTGGTGTTAATTTGATAAGTCAACTCATAACGGATAAAATGTGGAATTGAATAGTCAAGATCTATGCATAAGAATACATATCCAGAAAGTCACTTAAGCATACATTGAAACATGATATTTATATATGTGTGTGTGTGTGTGCGTGTGTGTGCGTGTGTGCATGATTGTATAATGACATGAATAAACAACTTAGTGATTTATGACCTATGTGTGTATACATTGCATGATGATAGACGTGCAAGCTAATCGTCAACTTCCAGACATTACTGGAACATTGAGGCAATAACATTTCTGGAGAGTACCGTGAGTCAA
Organism: Erythroxylum baracoense; assembly: GCA_025629805.1. Classification (NCBI taxonomy): domain Eukaryota; kingdom Viridiplantae; phylum Streptophyta; class Magnoliopsida; order Malpighiales; family Erythroxylaceae; genus Erythroxylum; species Erythroxylum baracoense. Next base: position 9,068 of record JAOTAY010021405.1, on the reverse strand, counting down.
CTTAGATGCAAACTCACATATATGTGCTTCTATATGAATTGTATGTTTAATATGAAATGCGTGTACAATTGATTGATAAGTGTTGGACTTAGGTCTGAGGAGTCAGTTATATGGCATGAGCACACAGAAATGAAAAGTAATGAAAGAATAGCATACGAAATGATACATCTCACCATATTGAAATGCATGATTAGATAAAGGAGTTGTGATCATAGTGATCAATGTACAGGAAAGAGACTTGAGCTTAGAATTATGAAAAAGAGTGTTAGGCTCTGATAGCATGTACTTGGTATCCATAAGGGGTATAGGCCAGTAATGGACTCGGTACCGACAAGGGGTACGGGACAGCAGATTGCATTGATAGGCAATTGATCATAACAAAACAAAATGAGAATCAAAACACGTGTGCATTTACATTTGCATCGCTACATACATAATAAGATTGAATTGAAATGAAAACACGTGTGTATTTACATTTGCATCCCTACATACATAATAAGATTGAATTAAATGATTAATTGAACTGATTTGAAATAGTGAAATACATCTAAAGTCAATGGAGAATGTGATGTGATATGCAACATTGTCTTATATGATATATATTTGTTGAAGTGTAATAAATTGTGATACAACTTGATTTTATGATACGACTTGTGTGGGTGCATCGATGATGGTTCACTCAGAGTTCACAAACTCATCAAAATTACAACGTTATTTTTTAGGTTTGGGAGAGTTCTAGCTACCAAAACGATATAATAGAAGTTTAGTAATTATATTTTGGGGATAAAAATGGCTCAAAGGTCTGATCAGCTGAATCTGTGGAGTATAGTTATAGTCTTTTGCATTAGCATCCCATATCATGATACACATTTTTGTACTAAGATCAAACTCTAAATTGATGTGTAATGTATATGTTGGATTTTGAATTATAAAGACATATATGACCTTTTATGCGTATGAAAGAAATGAGAAGAAGAATTGATGTATGGACCGTTAACTGTTTTCTGTATATGTCTTTGTTAAGATATTTGAACAAGGAGCACTGAGCTTCTCCTTAATTATAATTTTCACAGGTGAAATGTTAACATAGATGGAAATTTAAAATAAACTCTGTTAAATGAATGTTTATGATATGTTTGATGTCTAAGAGTAAGTTATTTTTTTATTTTCATAGAGTATTTTCTCAAATATCTTCTGATATGTTTGGGAATATGCTCTATTGGAGTGGTACGTTTCAAATTTGGTATCATAGCAACAGGTTTGGCATCCTTAGGGACATATGTCAGCATTTCAGCATGACATATATTAAGAGATCCATATAGTGATTACTATTATTGTTTCTTATAAGTCATCTGATATAGGAGACTGTGCTGTAGAATCAGCTGATCTTAAGTCAATAGGGGCTAATAGAGAGTTCTCTATACCCTAATCTGAGAGGAGAGAAAGGAGATATGATAAACTTAGGAAGTAGGGAGCTGTAGACTTCTATGGAAGCATAAATCTTGCCAAGGTAGAGGGTTAGCTAGAAAGAAGGGAGAAAGTGTTTGATCAAATGGACTATGAGCCTGATGAGAGGTTCGACTATGCAGTCTCATTATTTCAAGCTCCAGCCTATCAATGGTGGAAGACAATTCTAGATAGTTCCGCCCGACCTTGCAAGCTGACATGGGAGGATTTCCTAAAGATCTTTAAAGATAATTATATGCCAAAGATCTATTTGGATAGGAAAATGAAGGAATTTCTTAATCTGAAATAGGGAAATCTCACAGTAGCTGAGTATGAAGTACGATTCAATGAATTATTGGGGTATGCTATTACTCTGATCCCAACTGAAGAAGATAAATGTAGGTGGTTTAAGGATGGTTTGAATTCGGAGATTAGGACAAGATTGGCTATTACAAATTAGAATGGTTTTAACAAGTTAAGAGTAGCTTCAATTTGGATTGAGTAGTTACTAAAGGAAGAACAAGGATAGTATAGACAAGAGTTCAAGTCTAAGAGGCATGGTAACTTTGAAGCTAAATCTGGCAGAAATTTTAGTAAATGCCAGAATAGACCATCACGATCACAGTCTAGATCGAGCAGTTAGGGTTTAGACCTAGAGACGGTTCTGCCCATTCTAGTGGTGGTAGAGGCCAGGCATCTAGAGGGTAGACTTATGGTGGAAAAACACAACAAATTTCCAGTTGTGAACATTATGGAAAAAGACATGGTGGAGTACGTTGGAAGGTATCAAGAGTTTGTTATCGTTGTGGCTCCTCAAATCATCATATTAGAGACTGCCCAGTAACTTTAGGAGCATAGTCTGGAGTGAGAGGAGGATTAGTGATGGAGATGACTATCCAACATAGCAGAGTCAATGGAGTAGGACAGAGAGGCAGAGGTAGGTGTAAAGTAACTTTAGCAATTCCTAGTGTACCTAAGACTAAGGTATGGAGGAACCAACTACATACTCAGGCCAGGATTTTTATTATTACTAGAGAGGAGGCGCAGAGTTCCCCAGATGTTGTTGGAGGCATATTGCATGTCTTTGATCTTGAGGCATTTGCATTGCTAGATTCAAGATCTATACATTCTTTTATTACCCCACATCTAGCATTTTAATTGCATTATGGGAGAGAGATGTTGGAGTTTGGCTTAGAGGTGAGTACTCTAGTAAGTAGTACTACAGTGATTGGAGATGTAAAGGGTGTATTATTCAGATTGACCAGGCTGAATTGAAAGCTGATTTGATAGTACTGTAGTTGAGAGAAATAGATCTTATTTTAGGTATTGACTGGCTTACTACTCATAGAGTTGTGATGAATTGTTACACTAAGTAGGTTATTATTGAATCTCCTACTCAACAAAGAGTAATATTTCAAGGTGTTAGTCAAGTAATGCCAGCTAGATTGATTTCATCAATAAGCACTGTTAGATTGATTTGAAGTGGATGTGATGCTTATTTAGCCTATGTGACTGATATCAGAGTTGAGAAGACATTACAAGATAGTCCTGTTGTTAGGGATTTTCTAGATGTCTTTCCCATTGAATTATTGGGATTATCACCAGATAGGGAAACAGAGTTCACCATTGACCTTGTCCCAGGTACTGCTCCTATATCTATTCCTTCTTATAGGATGGCACCTGTGGAGCCTAAAGAACTTAAGACTCAATTGCAAGAGTTGTTAGATAAGGGTTTTATCAGACCTAGTGTGTCACCTTGGGGAGCTCCATCTTTGTTTGTGAAGAAGAAAGACGGGACTTTGAAACTGTACATTGATTATAGGCAATTAAATCAAGTGACAGTGAAGAATAATGATCCCCTATCGTGAATAGATGATTTACTCGACCAATTATAGGGAGCTTAGGTATTTACTAAACTAGATTTGAGGTTATGGTATTATCAATTGAAAATAGCAGAAGCTAATGTACCAAAGAGTACATTCAGAATCAGATATAGACACTTTGAGTTTTTGGTGATGCCTTTTGGGTTAGCAAATGCTCCAGCTACCTTTATGGCATTGATGAATAAAGTATTCCAACTTTAGTTAGATCACTTTGTTATTATATTTATAGACAATATCTTGGTGTATTCGAGGAGTAGAGAGGAACATTATAAGCATTTAAGGTTAATTTTACATATAACGAGAGAGAAGCAATTGTACACCAAGTTTAGTAAGTATGAATTTTGGCTTGATCAGGTGGTGTTCTTAGGTCATGTAGTATCTAGACAGGGCATACAGGTAGACCCAAAGAAATTTAAGTCAGTGATGAAGTCAGAAGCACCTAGAAATGTGTCAGAGATTTAGAGTTTTCTTGGGCTAGCAAGTTATTATAGGAGGTTTGCTAATGGCTGTTCATTGATCTCAGCCCCTTTGACAAAGCTTTTGAGGAAGAAAGTACCTTTTTGATGGACTGATGAATATCAAAGGAGCTTTCAGGAGTTAAAACATCAATTAAATATAGCACTGGTGTTGACTATTCCATCTGGATCTGGAGGGTATATTGTATATAGTGATGCTTCACACTAAGGGTTAGGGGGTGTTTTGATGCAGTATGGTAGAGTGATTGCTTATGCTTCAAGACAATTAAGGACTCATGAGTTAAATTATCCAATTCATGATTTAAATCTTGCTACAGTAGTATTTGTTTTGAAAATTTAGAGACATTATTTAAATGGTGAAACGTTTTAGATTTTTACAGATAATCGAAGTTTGAGATATTTGTTGAGTAAAAAAGAACTTAATATGAGACAAAGAAGGTGGATTGAGTTGCTTAAGGATTATGGTTACATGATAGAGTATCATCCAGGTAAGGCTAATGTTATAGCTATTGCATTAAGCAGGAAATCCAATAACAGTATAGCACAAATTCAAGCATCAAGGTTACCAAATCTAGTTCATCTGAGAGCACTGAATGTTGAGCTAAGTTTGGGGCATAATGAAGCATTATTAGCTACATTTAAACTTAGAACGGTATTACATGATAGGATCAGAAAAGCTCAAAGCAAGGACCCAAAATTAGTGAAAATTATAGAGAAGTTAACACAAAATTTGAGTTTTGAGTTTGAGTTGAGAAATAGTGTAACACCCCAACATATACCCTGAAAGTATTATAACATGTATAGGGTGTATTAAGAAGTGAACATAATGAATTGAGTGCATCTAAGTATAATAAGAGACATAATGATACTTAATGTAAAAGACAAGGGTAAATGGATAATTTGTTCGCTTCAACATGAACATTCATGCTTAGACATGAAATATGTATAGAAATTTTTGATATGTTTGCTTAGATTTATGAATGTGATGTGATGGGAATTGATAAAAGAAGTATTCCATAAGTAAATGGGATGTTTTTGGCTAAAATGGATGTGTTTTTGTATTGCTCTTGCATGATAAGAGTGAAGTTAGTTGATTTGGGATGTGTACCTCGTTGAATGGATAGGTTCCACTGAACATATTTATGTAATTTGGCCATATCTTGTCCTATAGACCTCCAAATTGGATAATTCCAATTGAAGATTAAACTAGAGACATAGTTCTAAAATTTTATAAGGAACTGAAATTTTATTGTGTCTTTAAGATTTTTTAATTCTGGCTTGAAGTTGAGTTATGATTGTTGTCCCTATTTTTGAACAGCCTGTAGTGTTTTGGCTACAACTCTTAGAATAATTAACCAAATTGTATGAAATTTATTACATTAGAAAATTAAGACAAAGGGAATGAAATTAATTGATAAGATTGTAGGCCAATGTAGGAAGTAAGGGAAGAAGAAGGACTAATATGCAATTTTTCTGAAGTTAACACAAAGACCAATTGAATTAAGGCATGTGTGACCAATAATAATAAAGCATGTGTGTCCAATAGGAATTAAGCATATATGTGAGTCTTAAAAGTTCTGGAATGGGAATATGGAGAGGGAAGATGCACAACATTTTGGGGTTCTATGTTCAAAATTTTCTCCTCACCATTTCACCTTTTTCATCCCATCATTTTTCATGTAAGAAATCAAGTCAATCTTAGGTGGAAATCAAGGTAAAGTTAGGAATTTTCTCTTAGCCTTTATCTCTTATTAGTTTACTTATGAAGGATGAAATTATAAGGATGGAAGGGAGATTCAGAGGTATATTTTTGGTGAGTCAAGCAAAGCCAAAGAGGAAGGGAAGGAAAGGAAATAGAAGACCTACTTTGTCAATGTTGAGGTTTAGGACTTCACTTAGTTGATTTCTCTATTTGTGTATGATTGAATTGATATAAAGATTCATTTAGATGTGTAATGGTTGTTGGGATGTTGCTTTGGTGTTATTTTGGTGTTATCTTGCATGGAATTGATTGAATATGAGGAGAGAGTATTGTGTAGTGGAATTTTGTCTAGGGTTTGTTTGAGTCAATCACATTGTTTGAGTCATAACTCAACCTACGAACCTATAAATTTGTTATTTTAGTTGCATATGAAACCTAAGACATATGACCTTGGAAATTGTGTTAATTCTGGCTCTATGGAAATTGAGATTAAAACAGGTGACCTGATGCTGCCCCTTTTTTGGAGCAGCTTGTGATATTTTGCATATATCTCATGATTTAGAATTCCAAGTGCTTTATTGTTAGTTCTATTGAAATTATAGACATAGAGGAAAACATGTACAGAAGACCTCGATACCCAGTTCCAAATTTTTCTATACACGTATTAAGGAATAAGTAGTGGTATGGATGGAGAGAGTGTCTATCACGACCATGGCATTATTTTTATTTCCGATTTCTACCACATCTTATCCGAACCTTTATGAATGAGTATGAAAAATTTCAAACACCTAGAAATAAATGAAATAGGACTTACCACATGTGAATTGGGAGACTGAACATTGGAATAGGAGATTGAGCATAATGCATTCCAAAGAAAATTTACATGTACATAAATGATTTGTATGCATATTCATTACTCATATATGTATGGTATGATTATACAAATTTGATTTTGATACCTTTCTAATGGTGGTAAGTCATGAATTGCATGTATAAATGCAAATATAGATTTTATGACTTGAAATATATTTCATATGATTTGTTAATATATGAATTGTGAAATTTGCAAATGGTTAAAGGAAATGTTATAGTGCTTGCTCTATTGTCTTAGTTGTGGATAGATAGGCATGCCTATAGGATTACAGTATAGCTGCTATAGTTTGACAACACTGGTGTCCACAATTTGATACTTTCGAGTATCCACAGTTTGATATCTTTGGGTACCTACAGTTCGATACCTTCAGGTATCCACAGTTCGGAATCTTTGGATATCCACAACACCCGTTATCTACACCCATAGAAAATATGCAAGCTTAACATAGAAAGGGAACTTAACTATCATAAATAAGAAATACAGCATGACAATATGAGTAATTGGTATTGATGAGCACTTGTATTAGTTGTAATGATGAATTGTAATGATATCCAATTATATTCAAAAGTTGTAATAATGAGCGTTGAATATCAATATTTGGCTTATAAATGTGCATTGTCGGTATATGGATAATATGTTGAAGCATATTTGCATTATGTGATTTTCTTAAATATGCCATCATTGTTTACATGAGCATTGAATATCAATGTTTCGTTCATGAATGTGAATTTATGGTACGAGAGTTTTGACCTTTCTAAATGTGTGTGCTTAAGGGATGACTGATGTGAGTGGTCATCCAAACTAAGTGTTTTCCTCACTAAGCTTTCAAGATTAGCACGGGTGTTAATTCGTGTAGGTCCACGTCATAGGAGTGAGGTACAGGGAACATCTGCAAGTACCAAGGCCAGCAGATAGAAGAAAAAGTACTTTTGGAATGTGTTTTTAGTTACAGATGATTGCACATGTAATGAAGAAAGGAAATTGTATGTTTTCTTTTGGATTACTATGTAAATGTAAAGACGTATTACTACTGTCAAATGATAATGTTAAGCATTGAGGAGTTTTATAATGTGTATATGTATAGCATTGAATAGAATTGTATACTTTAAATGAGTGTACATGAATTTGGTTGCTATGTGTGTGGATGGTTGGAGGTTCCGTATAGGGGGTGTCACAAATAGTACATTATGGTTGAATCAAAGATTATATGTAACAGATGTTGATGGTCTAAGAAAAGAAATTTTGGAGGAAGCACACATAACAACCTATGCTATGCATCATGGTACTACCAAGATGTACAAAACTCTGAAACAACATTTTTGGTGGCCAACTATGAAGAAGCAAGTGGCTGAGTATATTGCCAAGTGTTTGACATGCCAACAAGTTAAGTCATAGCATCAAACACCAGTTGGGAAACTACAGTCATTACCTATTCCAGAGTAGAAATGGGAGAGGATTATAATGGATTTTATTATAGGTTTGCTGAGAAATCCGAGGTAGCATGATGTTATATGAGTCATTATTGACAGATTGACAAAATCAGCTCATTTCTTACCTATTAGAGAGAATAACACACTATATCAGTTATCTCGGAGATATATAAATAAGATAGTGAGGTTACATAGGTCCTAGTGTCTATTGTATCTGATCGAGATCCCTGATTTACTTCTAGATTTTGAGGCAACCTACATACAACATTAGGTACAAAGTTAAATTTTAGTACAACATTTCATCATCAGATAGACGGACATAGTGATATGACTATTCAGACTGTTAAGGACATGCTTAGGGCGTGTGTTTTAGAGTTTCAAGGAGCATGGGATGAGTATGTAGCTCTCTTTGAATTTGCATACAATAACCATTATCATAGTAGTATTGGTATGGCTCTATATGAGGCATTATATAACCTTCACTATACTGGGATGAAGAAGGCCTAAGGATTGTTGAAGGCCTAGAGTTGATTCAAGATATCGTTGATAAGGTAAAATTGATCCGTAGTAAGATTAAAGCAGCTCAAGATAGGCAAAAGAGTTATGTAGATCAATACCAGAGGGATATGGAGTACCAAGTAGGAGTCAAGGTATTTTTGAGAGTATCACCCTAGAGAGGAGTGATAAGGTTTGGTAAAAAGGGAAAGTTAAGCCTTAGGTATATCATTCCTTATGAGATTACTAAGAAATTAGGTCCATTGGCTTACAAATTAGCATTACCACCAGAAATGACTCAGATTCATAATGTATATCATGTTAGTAAGTTCAAAAGATATAAGTCAGATCTGACATGTATTACTGATAAAGGAGGTTTAGATTACAACTAATTTGAGTTATGTAGAGGAACCAGTTAAAATAGTTGGATATCAGACTGAGCAATTAAGAAACCGTGTAATTCCTTTAGTTAAAGTCATTTGGAGAAATCATTCAAGAGAGGAAGTTACGTTAGAGACTGAGGAGAACATGAGACAACATTATCCTCATCTATTTGATCAATCAGGTAAGAATTTTTAGGACGAAATTTTTGAAGGATGAGAGAATTGTAATAGTCGATCTCCAAAACTACTAAGGGTTAAAATGTTAGAAGCTTTCATTTATGCATAATATACTGAGTAACATGAGTTACATCATTATAAAATTAATTTGGTGCATTTAGGATATGATTTTATGATTTCATTCACATGCATAATATTAGCG
>JAOTAY010021404.1:0-10734 GCA_025629805.1 Erythroxylum baracoense | reverse complement strand
TTTATCTACGTAATAAGTTGTGATATTCTTCTAATAAGAAAGAAAAGTTTTCTTTTAGAGACTTTATAGCAAAAAAGAAGGATACACTATTCAACCCCCCTTCTTGTGTATCTAGTTTCTTGAACTTAAAGTCTTTACTAACGTGTGATTTACTTCAAGGACCTACACCTTTGTTGATTTTGAGGTGCTTGTTTTGGTATTGTGGTAATGGTAAGTGGGTATTGGTTGCATTGGGATGGAACTCATCCATTGTAGCTTTTTCCAATGAATGCTAACTATTTTACTTCCTTACCCACTCCACACCCTTCAGCCCCCTCTCCCTTCTTTGAATCCATGTACTTTGTTGGGATTGCTTTCGTCAAGCAATTCTTCTATTGTTTATCTATTGTTGTGTTTGAAAATTTTACCATCTTAATATTGTGATTAAGCTCATTTGTTTAATTTTCTTTCTTAGTTTTTAGTTGGGATTTACTCTTAACATTTGAATTTCAAAAGTTTTGAATCTGGAAATTTTCTTCTAAATGGTACATTGCTTATCCTTATTTTTCATGGGGCATGTAATACTTCGCAGTCTTGTTCCTAGATCTATTTGCATTTCCATTACGCAATTAAACATTACTTGTTTCTTTATTGTCCATTCTGATTATATGATGCTTATCTTTCATATACGATGGCTTTTTTCTTTACTAATTGAAAACAAACTAGCTTAATTATACATAATTGCAGGCACTCTACCGATTTTGAACATGCTTTTATGATTCTTATGGCTTATTTTAGTACATGATAGCTAAGGTATAAAGTTGCTTTCATCGAGATGGACAAACCTAACTAGTCATCCTAGTTACGTTTTTAATTTTTTTTGTAATCTTAGCATTTATAATTTATAAACCGATCTCTTTATTTATTTTGTCTATCAGAATTGTTAAGGTTGTAATTAAAATCTTGTATATGAAGAGTATTCTTTTTGTTGGTATAATTTAATGATTTTTTACTTTTTATATACAATGCTTTAAATTATTAATTATTTTTGTATAATAAATTAACAACAAAAAATCTAAATATTATATACAATAATATGGATTAAAAATGTCACAAATAATTATAATTAACATGGTATTATAATATTTCGTTAAAATGTATATTAAAAAATTGACTGCATTTTTCAAAACATAGTTAAAAACATTTGGCTATGTTTTCGAAAATGTAGGTAAAACTTTTTGGCTATATTTTCAGAAACATAGCTAAAAATCTTTGGCTATGTTTTTGAAAATGTAGCTAAATGATAGCTACGTTTCCAAAACTTTTGGATACGTTTTTAAAAATGTAGCTAATAATTTTTAGTTATATTTAGCTACATTTTCAAAACTTTTGGTTACGTTTTAGAAAACGTAGCTAATAATTTTTAGCTACGAATACTAAGTGTAGCCAAAAGATATTGACAATGATTTCAAAAGCGTCAATAATAATTTTTTGCTACAAAATAAAGTGTGAGAAAAAAATTATTAGTGACGATTAGTGAAAAATATCACTTATAATTTTTAGCTACGCGAATTTGGTGATGTTTTTGGTTATGAATATAAATCATTGCTAATAACTTTTAGCGACGATTTTTTCATCGCCAAATTTGGTTTATGTTGTAGTGAATTCATATTTATAAATTTTAGTTCATTTAAACTATTTTTCACTTTATACAATGAATGGCCATACTAAGAAATTAACTGACGAGCACATGCGTAAACAAAAATTTCACTAAAAGAAGCTAATATATTGTAAATTTTAATTCCAAAAATTCATCTCTTATAGAATATTTCTTTTCTTTAATTAAAATTCCAAAGTTCTTACATTGGATTTCATGTTAGGGTTAATTACAAAAAAATCTCAAATTTTGGTCAATTTTGCAATTATAGCTCGAACTTTAAAAAATGTCAATAAAATACCCAAATTTTCAATTTTTTGAATTCTAGCTTAATGTTAGTGATTCTATTATTTTTGCTGACATGGTAGTGCCATATGTCTAGGAACCATAATTAATAAGACACGTCGGCCTTAATTAACATAAGTGACTTAGCTTAATGAAACGATGCCATTTTATTATATAACTTAAAGGATGTCGTTTCAACAACATTAAATTCCTAAATTTGTCTGTCGATCCCTCCTTTGAGACACAGATATCGCTATTTCTCTATTCTACAATTGTCTTTTAATCTTATCGGTGGTAAGAACTTATCATCTTATTGATGACAAGAACTAATCATCTTTGTCAATCTTTAGAGGTCTATCTAACCACACCACCCTTCCCATTTCCTTTGTGTCTACCATAGTTTGATGTAGTTTTTCCTGTAGTTCCATAGCTCAAAAGTTGACACAATCCTAGAAACTATGTGATAAAGTTTTATGGTTTCTGGTATTTTTGGGGTTTCATTTGATGCAGAAATAGTAAGCGATTACTTAAGAATGATGTTTTGGTTATAAGGTGAAAATTTTGATTAATATGAGCATATGGGGTAGTGATAATAGATATAGGCAATAAAGACAAAGAGAAGCTAGACCAATGTCAGTGTTGTGAGTGGTCAAGTAAAAATAGGATATGGAAACCTCTTATTCCCAAAGACCTTGGAGATGGGTTTCATGTTAATTTCAGAACAAGAACAGAAAAAGTAATAAACATATTAGAATGAACAATAATGTTTCTTTCTGGTTTGTGTTTCACAATAAAAAGAACAATAGGTTTGGGTATTTTATTGCCACTGAAGAAGAAAGGGGGTTAGATTATTTGAACATAACAACATCGTCTACTAAAGTGATTAAATGACATTGTTTAATTAATCAGGATTTTTAATTTTAACCACTGTTGATATGTCTTGTTAATTAGGATTCTTGGACATATGACACTGTCATATCAACAAAGATAACAGAGGCACTGTTGTTGGGTTAGAAACATTTTATTTTCACTTCTTAAATTCGGGATATACTTATAAAATTATAAAATTGACCAAAGTTTGAGATTTTTTGGAAATTAACCTTTTGCATTATGACTAGGTTATCCAAATTTCATATTATTAAGTAGTAATTTTAGTAAAATTGGGATTTAAATGTTAGAGATTATAATTGGAATTCCAAACTAGCAAGGTGAAATGTTGTTTTGAATAATGTGAGTGGACTTAGAGATGGTTTTACAATGAGGTTGATTATTCTTTTTCTAACAAAAATTGGTGATATTTTAAAAGAATTGGGATGTGTTTATGCCACAATGATATTACAAGTTAATGTAGCAATATTCAAACAATAAAGAAATTAGCGAAGGAAGAAAAATGAGATTCATGGAGCATTTTCTTTTTATTCTGTTCTTCATTTGATGTCAGGAGGCATGGACTTAACTTAGTGTAAATCTATTAGTTGTAATCTTATTGATATAATTATTTAAATAAATTCTTTTTCTTATATTTATTTATTTAGTTAATTGATGTATAAAATAAAATCCATGAGATAAATATAGATTATAAGTAAAGTTATGTTGAGATCATAATTATAATATTTATATTGGATTTATTTATTATCCCTAAATTGTTCCTAGTTGTTATTCTACCAAGACTAAACATTAATAGAACAAAAAGACTAACGTACATTATATTTATTTCTTATAAAAGAAGCAGTTGATCTTAAAGACTAAAGTATAAAAATTCTTAAACAAATGTGTGGATAATTATTGGAGAACAAGTTCACTGAACTGCCCCAATACAAGAATTCTAGTTGAAACGTTACTTATATGTCTATAAAAAATCTCACTGTAATGATTACATAATTGATCTTTTAACTTAAGGTTCTTAACATGAACTATATAGAGGTAGTTGATAAATCAATATATGATTCATTACCCTAAAGTGATTAGAGAGAATATTTTGTTGTTGGTTAGTATTAATTCGAGAAATTACTGGCTAAAGTAGAATGATAATTGGAGAATAGTTTTCAAATCTCATTAATAGAATAAATTACTAATGGTGGAGAACTAATATGATTAAACTTTAATATAATAGACAGTAAATCCATACTTTATGTTTAATTAGAATACTTTGTGAAAAAATCATTGAATTATACTAAAAAATTCATGTACAGAAAAGTTAGTCAAAATTACTTTTATATTCTTAGTATTTAGGTGGTCATCATCTATTGTTCGACGCTAATCTTGATATATCGATGTAGATTGTTTAATTAAAAATTAAATATAAATTAAAGTAGTTTAATTTATTTAATCATAAATATGATTTAAGTTTATAATTTATATATATTGTTAACATATTTAAGAACCTAATGCATCACACATAAAGAATGATTGAAGAGAGAAAAAGGTAATTTAATCAAGTTGAACTTGACTGTAAAGTTTGAGAAATTTTGAAAGTTAAATATGAGATATTTTATAATTAATAATTAATATGAGATATTGGATCTTATTTAGACTTAATTAGTTTTAGTTAAAACCAATTATTATTCTAATTAAAATTAAAATTGTATTTAAACTAAATTATTAAAAGGTTCAAGTCTTATTATAAATAGGGGTAGGCTCTTAAGCAATTAGATCTCCTTGCTTACCCCATTTTACACCACTTGTAGAATTTTCTCGACTAGTTTATGTAAATACCATTTAAGGCCAAATATTTATGTAGCTATAGTGATAATGATGAACCTATTTCATAAATCAATTTGAAGGTAGATGGAGGAAAAAGATAAAAAATTATAATAATGAACAATTTATTTTATGCTTATTATATTTATACAATTTGAATCAAATAATTCAAGTTTTTAAAATCCAAAATCAAAGATGTTCATATTCAAAAGAAAATATTTTGTATAAAAGCTCAAATTCTTATAGGATCACTCAAGTTAAATAAAAGTATTATCCCTTAACAAATTTGATTTCCAGTATTTATAAAGTTAAGATTGCATTGCAATCACTTAATCATGTTATGCACTTAATTTTTAATAAAGAATCTTAGTTAAGAATTATGCATAAACTTATGCTATTAATCTAAAGAAAAATAATGAGTTCCTAAACAAAAAAAAGAGAAAAAGCTAACAGAAAGCTAAAATTTTAACCTAAAACACATTAAACACATAAACTAAAAAGTTTTAGATTCTTATGAATTCACCCGTATACTTAAATATGACAATGTCCTTAATGTCAAATAAAAAAGATACTTAAAACAAGCATGAGAGATAATGAAGGCAAATAAATCTCCCTTAAATTCATGTAAAGTTTAGTGAGGCAAAGTTCCAATAGATTAAAAAAACCCACATATAGAAGAGATAAAGAAAAAATTAGTAGAAACTAGAACTAATAAACTAATAAAAGAAAAGAAGAATTAAAATGTGGTGTCGTAACTTAATAAGTGCCTCTTTAGAAGTCTTTTAATTAGGCATCCTACTTATGCCATTCATTCTGGATCCATAATATAGGCCTGCTTCCACTCTACTTTAAGATTTATAGTTTAATAACTTCTTTGTGTTCCATTAGGATTGGTTTTTTGAATTTCCTTTCTTCCCTTTACAGGAAGTAAGAACATTCTTCATTTAAATTAACTATCGATAGCTGCTTAAACTTATTCTTGTTAGAAAAGAGATCTTTTTAGTATTGTTTAACATCTATAAAAGAGCAAAATTTTCTTCCTTTCCATCTATTTCACATTTACTAGAGTATGTAATTAGTAGCATATAAGGCTTAATAGTGAGTTTTGGTCACTGTTACTTTATAATAGTACCTATTAAAGATGGGACTAGCACCGGTTTGTTCCTATTCGACTTATCCTTTAAATTAATACTATGATTAGTATTAGATGGAGATGAGACTAAAGTTATTTTTTTTATTCATCACTTCCCCGTCCTCTTCCTCATACTTGGCTAACCTTTGCACTCCATTCTCTTTAACAACTTCAATAAAAGATGTTTTTCCATTCCAAAGTGGAATGATTAACATTTGATCTTTTGGGTTGACCTCTGCATTATTAAGAAGTTCACCTTGATCTTTTTCACCAACCATCTCATCTATATGGTTCACTTGGATCTCCTAATTATGACTGGATGCATAATTATGTTACTCTATTTCATTTCATTCCATTGAAGATACAAATTTAACCAATTTTGCATTGATGAAAGACAAAAGAAATTGCCTAAGCCTCTCTTCCAACCAATTCAAATATTCCATATCATTGTCCTTTAATGGTGGCTATTGTTGAAATTGAGGTTGTTATTAGAAACCAAGTGGTCCTATAGGTTTACCTACTCTAACTTCTTGGTCCTCTCAAAATAAATTTAGATGGTTTCTCCATCTTTGATTATACTTATTGGAGAAAGGATTATTCATGTTAATTCTCCTATAGGTAGCCATACAATTTTCCTCTTCTTCATAATATAGGGTAGGCTGCATATTCATACATATATGGCAAGGATCCTTATATATGTCACAATGATAGCATGCCCCCCTTTAAGTCATTTCTTAATTCAGTATCATCTTCATTTGGTTTGAAAGATCAACTACTCATAATTCCAAGTCTGAAGATGCTTGATCATGATGTCAAGTTTGAATATGGAACATATAAGAGTGCTACATAAAATTGTGATAAAAAATAATAATAAAAGAAAGTTTAGATTAACAAATTAGTAATTAAATAGTCCCTAACATGGTGCCAAAAACTTGATCGCATCTATCTGCAAATAAACTTACTAAAACTAGAGTATTCTAGAGTATCAATCCCATAAGGAATATACTACTATATTTACTAATCATAGGTAAAAAAGTTAAGCTAAATAAAATAAGATATTATGAAATTAATTAAATAATTAAACTAATAACAACATAATTATGTGTTAAAAAATCATGATAAACAAAATCTAGGATTTTAAAGTTTACTTATGAGGAGTTCTAATTTTCATATAAGTTTTTTTTATTAAGATTGAAATAAAAATTAACCTAAAGTATCTATGCCTTCTCTCGAGACACAAAAATATTTTCAACCAAGTGATTACCACCTCTTAATGTGAAATTCATCCTAAGCAAACTTATTAAATCTATTAAATCTATTTAATTATCATAGTAGTCTAAAAATTCCCTTTCTTTAGAAGTAAGTTGTTTACTGTCCTTATGCACATACCATATTTCACGTCTCAATCCTTTATACAATCTCTAAGACTAAATTTATATTGATCTAGTATAAACCTAACATTAAGATCAAAGAGAATAAATTCAATTAAATGATAACTACTCATGCAATAATATTTGAAATATCCATCACAAACCAATCCCTAATCCTAATTAGAAATTTAACTACTCAAATTCATGAAAAAATTAAAAAATAATTTTAACATAAAAAAGAAAGGAAGAAAGAGTTAGAAGATTCATCATAGTTTTTTCTAATCTCACTCTAAAATTCTTTCTTATTTCAAGAAGCCCTAAAACTAACAACTTAGTGGGAAAGGAGGTAATAAGTAGCCTCTAAAGTCCCTTGTAAAGTCCTTTAATAAAAGTATTTATAGTATAAGGTCATATAAAAGAGTTCTAAGGTGATTGAATTTGTAATTATGTGCATCCTTAAAGTTTAAATCGCAAATTTAACACTCATTAAACTTCTAGATTGGTGTTGATTTTATTTTTTTCAAAGTCTAATTGTTCCATTTTATATTTGATTTTAGTTGTGTTCCATACAAATAGCACAACAACACGGATCTAATATGAACTTGTAATTGTGTTGTATTGCCTCTTTCTTCACTTTTCCTGAAGTGTTTAACATATTTGAGCTTAAATGATTCTTCAATTCCTTCTATAAAGTTGTTACCCTTTGAGTTAGCTTCCCAACGAATCTAACTTCACCTTTTTAGCTTTCCAAATAATCTAATTTCACTTAGATTGTACAAATATGGAGAAGTTGCACTCAAATCTATGGTTTCTCCTCAAACTCATCACCTATAAGAAAATGAAATAAATATAAGAAAACATTATTAATTCATATAAAATATGCTATAAAAGTGATAAATTACAACTAATATAACCCTTAGTAACATGTAAAATATAACCTTATTACTAACATTTCATCAAAGTATAGCAACAGATGGATCAACAAACCATCTAACATCTTCCTAGAGTAAATATTATTATCAAACTGATTTCAAACAAAATTATAAAACATCATAAATGCATTAAACCTCTTGCACCATTTTCTCAGTGACTATTTTAACCTATATAAGTATTTCTTTAGCAAATATACATGGTCTAAAGTAAAAAATCCTTCTGTTTATGACATAAAAATCTATTATTTTAGATTCATATGAAAAATGTAGTTTTCAAATTAAGTTGCTCCAAATTAGATTAAATAAGCTTACCATGGCTAAAAGAACTCTTATAGTCTTATGCTTCACAACTAGTCGTGCCCTAAACATAACTAACTTTACTCTAAGATACCCTTTTTCTTTTTAAAGACCTATTTGTATCTCATTGACATTACACACTTTGGTGATGGTACAATTTCCTATGTTTTATTTTTATTTAAAAGTTATATCTTCTCATTCATGGCAATCAAATATTCGTATGCTTCTTTACTATACATTATTGCTTTATAAGTCGATGGTTCATCATAGTTTATATTTTCAACTATTTTCAAGGTATATTATATAAAATTAGTTTCTTCAAAATCAACATAAGCTAAATACTCGACAAGTCTCCTTATTTCTCTCCTTTTCCTTTTGTTGTTATGCTTTATGGTTGTTCCTCCTGCACATCTATGGAATAAATTTTCACTATCTTACCTAGAGCTTTAATTTCAAACTTCACCTTTTATTCAACATGCATACCTTTTTTACCTACAAGATCATCAATCTCCTCCCTCTAGCCAAACATAGTAGATTCATCAAAATTAATGCTAATAATAAACCTTATAGTTATATCCTTTTTAGTATACCACAATCTATACCCTTTAACTTCAGTAGCATACCCTAAAAATATGCACTTCATAAGGGTCCAATTTACTATCATTAAAATGAGCTTAAGAAAGAATAAAATAATAAATGGGAGTGTTAGACCATACCTCTTGAAAATTCTTAAAATATATTATAGTTGATGGAGATCTATTAATTAAATAAGTGATAGTGTTAACTGTCTCAACCCAGAATTACTTCAAAAGTCCAACATTTAACCACATGCATCAAGTATAATGTATGAGTGTTTGGTTCATTTATTCTACAAATCCATTTTACTGTGGTGTATGACATATAGTGTGGTGCCTCACTATGCCTTCTTTCAAAACTCATCAAAGAGCTTATTGCATAATTCTAACTTATTATTAATTTTGAGTGTCTTAACCTATTTTTGGTGTATTTTTCAACCATTGTCTTCCACTCCTTGAACTTTTCAAACACTTCATTAGAAAACACATTCAGACTTTTCTCAAGTAATCATCAATAGATGTGGTAAAGTAACTACATCCTTTATATAATTGAATTAGTGCAAGACTCCGTAAATTTGAATGAATATAATTAAGGATGCTAGTGAAAGTACGCTTATCAAAATCTAATTTGACCCCATACTGCTCATTAAGAACATATGATTCACAGAACTTCATCTTCCTAGTCACAAATCCATCCAATAAACCTTTCTTACTCAATATCTCAAGTTTTTTCTCACTAATATGTCCTAATATATGATGCCAAAACTTTGCACTATCATCATTCTATCCTAATGACTAAAATATAACAATCAATCCAATTACTATCTTGCTTATTAAGACATAACTCTTATGTTTTAATTTTCCTTTTATTTTAGTCATAGCGTTAAAAATGGAGTTGGGTAGGGGCCTGAGCTCAACTCGAAAAATTTGAATAAAGGCCTAAGCTTGTACTGTGACTTTAATCTAGCTTCAAGGTAGGGGCCCAAGCTTGAGACTAATCGGGATTGGCTACACTAGGCCTAATTTAAATTACAGTTAAAATTATTAATTAAATTTGGTCCAGCATGTGCTCCTAATTCAAGGAAATATAAACAATAATATATCATGCTAACCTACACTCTCTTTTAAGTTAAAATTCCCTCAAACCTACTAAGTCACAATGATTATTGAAATAAGAATTAATATTCACATAATGTGCAAAATTTTATTTTGAATGGAAAAAGTTATACTCCATCATTTCCTAGTTTTTTGGAATTAAAAACCTTATAGTGAACTATCCGCCATAAATTCCACCCACTAAAGCATAAATGAGCTTTATCAATAAAAAAACCATTTGAAGTTCCTCTTTTATGTCAATAGTTTGAATGGCATAACTTAGTTAAAGGTTTTTTGAACCACAAATTCTATGGATTTAAAATAGAAAAGAACTTAACATAACTAAATTCTATATAGATGATAAGAAACTGATAATAATTTAAGTCATTTTCATTGGTTGTGCAACTCTTAATGTGGTCTTAGGTTCTTTTTCTTTATATACAATGCTGTTTTGGAATCTCTCATAGTTACCAAATAAATAGCTTTTTATGTCTCGTTATAAGATAAAATATATGGGAAGCACTGAAAGGTGATTGGTAGTGATAAGTATGAATTGCATTATGTTTTAGGACTTAGTTTGTTATGTATTTAAGTGTTAACTTAATCGTTTAGTACGTGTTTAGGTTAGAATTGCATTAGTTTGTTAATTAATTGTGTTTAAGTGTTTTTATGGGTTAGTCAAGTCTTTGAGCTTAATTATTATGTCTTTGAG
>JAOTAY010021403.1:0-10737 GCA_025629805.1 Erythroxylum baracoense | reverse complement strand
AATTATATTGTAATTATTTCATCGTAATTAAAAAATTACAAATACACTTAAAATAAATATTGATACAATTATAAAATGATCAATGAATTACATATTTCTGATCATATTATATTGCAGGGGCATTTTTGTCGTTGACACTATTTTTTTGTTCTGTCAACTGGAACCAAACACATTTCTGTCCTCCAGACGAAGACATTTTTTTTTGTTCTATCCATCACAACCAAACAGCTTACTGTCTCTAAATTTTTGTTCTGTTCTGTCTCCAAATTTCTGTTCCGTTCCGTCTCTGCATATTAAAGACAACAACCAAACGCAGCGTCAATTCACTATTTTGGGGTCTAGCCCCGAACATGGAATGTCACATCTCGAGTAGGTACTTTCACACATATATGTATATAATCAATTGCACCAACACAATCCTGACATTGAAATACATTATTCTCAAATATTATGTATATTTAATATAATTATACCCACTCAGGAAAAGAAAATCACCTTAAAAATGGGTAGAATCTATTACTGTTCAATATTTTCGATGCTACTTCGTCAGGTTGTCTTAGAAACATATCTTCTAGTTGTATAACTGCTTTCAAAATGCTATGAAAATGACAACTTACAGTTTCCCCAGATCGACTCCAAAAGAACGCAATCTCTCGATTGGTAACGTTATGCCTTAATATGTATAGAAACTTCGCGGCTTGTTCTTCAACAGTTGCACTTACAGTGGGTTAAAGCACACCTTTTCTAGCTAATAAATCACAAAATTCAAGAAATAGTTTAGGCTGCATTCTAATTATATTTCTCCCATTAGAATGAAATATAATTGCTCGTATAATACTCTCCCTTGATTGCGATCTCCGATGGTGTAAGCATTTGAAGTTTATATTTCCCACGTCTCTTACGTAACACCCACCAATAAGTCACAAGACAAGCAACATGAATAAGTGCTAATTGATGTATACAAATCAATTTTCATTTTTGATTATTCATTCGATTACCTCCACCGTTCATGTCTAAAGAATAAAATTAGGAGAAGTTTTTAGATTGTGAAGATCAAAATATAACAAATATGACATACATATGTCCATTTATATATGGTGTTATAAAAGCAACAAGAAGTAACGTAAGGGAAGCTTCATCTAAATCATTCCCCCACTGAAATGTCAAGGAAAGTAATAGGAAAACAAAAACAAAAATAAAAAAGATAGCGACGATTGAAAAACACCCTAAATTTAGACAACACAACATATAAAACGAGTTTGAATATCTTCAACATCTTTTCATTTCTCCAATATCTTCAACAAAAGAATACACAAGAAAGACTATTATAGAGTAATAGAGCTCCTACTTATAACCCCTCAGTTTTTCCATATTAAGTTTAACATATTAGAGACATGCCTAAAGATCTACCAACATAAAAATTCTTCTTAATGGTACATGTATCCAACTTGCTTTCAAGAATATGAATTCTTGATGTAACAAAAGATTCATCAAAAGAGATAAATAAAACCATAATGTTCACATGCCCTTATACTTTTGATCCAGCAAAACAGAGTCCAGATTTTCATTCATCAATTATTATACATTTCCATTAATGCCTTCTCTTGCTCTCTCTATGTGAATCCATATTTATTTAGTATTACCACTACTTAGCTAACAAATTCAAGTATAAATGCCAACGCTCTAACTAATCTAGCCTTTACAATTAAATCTAAAAGACAATCATTGACCCTACATAAGCATGTATTACAAATTCACCTTAAAGAATATGGCAGAAACTTGAATGTCAATTTGTAGTATCATTATCACTCTTTTCAAATTGAAGAAACATATCCAAAAATCGAAAATTCTGATCACTATTTAATTAACGAAAGAACACATCATATTGAGGGAAGTTTAAGATGAAACAATCTTGAAAGTTTATATGTTAAATGCAAAAGTTCATCTATAGTTTGTCATGAAGTAATCATCACAAGAACCAGTTACATCGAATAATTCACTCAAGTAGCAACCCAATAGAAACGTTATCAGACTCCAAAATCATCCACTAAACAAAACCCGGAAAGAAACATTTCATCAAAAAACAAAAAAGAAACCCATAAAAAGAAGTAATGGCATAAACAATTACCACGGAGAACAATGAAGGGTATGGACTGAACAATAGGAAGAATCAAGAGGGCAAAATCAATGAAAGCAAAACCAATAGAAGGAAGGTGAAAGGCCATGACTTGGATGAAAATATTGAGCTTTATGATGATTTTGTAGCACAAAATGGAAACTTTAGTAGCTGCAGGTTGGCCCTAGAAACTTTTGAAATAAGAAGTGGGGGAATCAGGTAATCGAAGTGTAGAAGAAAGAGTTGCAACTTAAAATAACTAGTGGTTAGTGATTAGGCAAAGCTACAAAAGAGAAGCAAGTAAGGAGCATATGACCTAATTAAAATCAACAGACATTTCTCAACTTACACAAAATTCAAGATAAATCAAAAAACAAAAGCAAAAGGGGAAAGGATGGATAGAGAAAGATCGAAGCTTACCAGTAATAGGAACGTCGTCTCTAGTTTCGGTTGGGCGATATTTGACACCTTTTGATTTATGGTGATTGTGGTGATTCTCTATTCAGCAAAACTCCAAGACATGAATAGCAATATACAGGTTTCATGGTTACTATTAAGAAAAAGAAGAAGTGGTAGAAGAAATAATTAGTATTAAGAAAAATTATTGAGGGTATAGTAGGTAGTATATATTTATCAGTTTACTTTCCATCCTAAACCCCCCGAATCTGAGGTTTCTTATTTTCGTTGTTTAGGATGGAATGGAACGTAACATGAAACTCTCCGTTTCAATCCCATTCTGTTCCATTCCATTAAGAAACCCTCAACCAAACGATGAAAGTGTGTTACGTTCCATTCTATTCCATTACTAACCCTCCAACCAAACAGGCCCTTAGGGAACAAAACCTCTGGTTCAAATGTTCAAACTCTTAAGTAGATTAAACCCTAATTAAAATCCCTATCAAACCTACAGATATTTATTTTGAGTCAGGGACTGTAAATGACTTTTTTATTTGAAACTTTCTAGCTTATAGGTTTTTGTTTGCTACACCTAAAGATTTCAGCCTTATAGATTTTTCTTTTGAGCCAAGAAGGTGAAATGACTTATTTTGGACTTGGATGCTTTTAAGCTTGTAGGTTTTTATTCATTTAAGGAGCTGAAATGACTTCTTATGGACTTGTAAGTTTTTATTTCAAGCCAATGAGCTAAAATGACTTTTAAATGGATTTAAGGCTTTCAGACCTGCAAGTTTTTTGTTTTGAAGCTTAGATTTTACTTTAATGAAAAATAAAACATTTTATTGATAATCATATGCTTTTTATTTAATATTTATAGAACTTAGTTGTCTAAATTTTCACTCCTCATCCTTACAACATCCCTGCACTCTTTAATTAAGTTGAGTTCAAACTAAAATTAATCATTATTAGCTTGAGAGTTGCGTACTTGTATCCTTAAACTTGATTTTTCAACTATATAGGAATTAAGCTTTTAACATTGAATGTCAAGTCAAGGGTGTTTCTCTTGTAGACATTCCAAGTACTGTTCGATATGCTCATAGCATATTGTATATCTCTTCGTCCCAAGTGCGTTTTGCATTCTTAACTTTTGCTTTTAGGCCTTGTAATATTGTGATATTTGTAACCTCTAATAATTTATTAGGATGTAGGTATACAATTGATATGAATCGATTTTTAATTTATAATTCTTCATAAATGTCCTTAAAAGTCTCGTTATCAAATTGGGTTCCATTGTCTATGATTATTAATATAGGGACTTCATACTTGTTTATGATGTTTCTTCTTAGAAAACTTTCGACTGCTTTCTCTATTATACTGGCTAGTGGTATAAACATAAATAATCAGATCTGAAAAATTAATGAACAAACCTTGGTTTCGGGTCACCTACGTTATCAATCTAGTATGGATCATCAATATAAAATTAAGTCCATTAAAAAATACTCATTGAATGATGCTCTCTCTTAGGATTAAATGAATATAAACATGTATTCTAATCACTCTTATTAACCAACAACTTAGATACGATCTTAAGTTTAATTAGATAATAGCTTTAAGAACTAAGAGAATCGGTGAGCAAGACAATACACAAACGATATGTATTTAGTCTAGATAAATATCTTTCTTAGAATTTCCAATCCCTAACGTAGAAGATGGTAATGTTATTTGCCACTTTTTATTAGCAAAACTGAACTTCAAATCCTACTAATCTAGTTGTAAATTAAATCAATCAATTCCTAGTTGCGCACCTAGAGATAAATCAATTCAATCATGAAAAGTATTACAAAAGACACTTAATATTAGTCAATGAAATAAACTTTATTCAGAAAATCTTACACATACTAGATGATAACATTGGTTTCCTTCAACCAAGAAGAAGGATTTAGCTACTCATAATAGTGGTGAAAGTTGGCATAAAAATAGTAGAACATCTAGTGTCCATCTTTTCCCTTTTTTTTAGAAAATATGAAAAACTCTCTAAAATCCAATCAAAAATGTGAAAGATAAGATGTCTAGAAGGGTTGTCTTCCTGCCCTCTTAAAGTTATTTTATCATATACACCTCCCCACAAAATCAGGTGGCAGATCCCCACATAAAGAAAACAACTTGATTCCAAAAATAATTAGAATCCTAAGTATATCGAATTTGTTTTCAAATCAGACTCTGCTAATAAACTTTTCCTTTGCACGTGCCCACGCTTAGTCAAAAACTTTTCTACCAGTTGGAAATTCAAATTACATTTTCTTTTCTTACATCTTTTTTATTCAAATTCATCTCCCATGTGTTGAAAATCATCTAAGAACAATTAAGAAACAATTGCATTAATTTTAAATAAAAAATTCAACATATTAAAGAGATTTATGGTAATGGAAACCAGAAGCACGATCGAGGTCATCCGAAGTTAGCACAAAAATAATAACTTATCAAATTCCCCCACACTAATCTTTTGCTCGTCCTTGACAAACTACATTTACACTCAATTAGCCAACTAATCAACTTTCTTTATTCCAAGTCTCATAATAGTAAATAGTGCACACTTCAAGAGTTAAAAAATTTTGTAGTCAATGAATATCCCATATTTAATCATACAAGTAAATATAAACATAGTCAATTTAAGACAATCATATTTCAAAAACTAGCACATAATTATAGCAAACTATTACAGATTGAATTTCACTTAAAACACTCAAGTGTTTATCAGTTCAATATTTCACTCAAATCCTTCTAATGTAAATATTCTACCATATAGCTTGCTTTTTCACCAACCTTTCACCACTTGAAATACAAAAATGCACAAATCAAAAAGGCTTTATTAAAGGTTGTATTGGGCTATAGGTAAAGGTGAGGATTGATAAACAGAAATGGTAAAAATCATAAACATTAGCAAAGCATCTAACCACTTGTGGAGACACATTTTCAATCACAAAGGAGTCAACAAAGTCATTCTGTATAGAGACAGATTACACTTTATAATTTGTTTTTCCTACTGTTTTTTTTCTTTTTCTTCAATGAAATATACTGATATTTAAAATCAGGAGACAGTAGTATAACACATAATTCAAGTCTCAATCTCTTCAATTTCCTTTCATCATTTTCTTTTCCTTGCTTTCCATATTTCTCTAAATAAGTTTGACATAAATTGTGGTTAGAATGCCTACTTACATTTATAAAGGGTGAAGATATTAAAGGTTTTGGTTGTTTATTATCAGTTTATCAAAGGGTTCAGCTCAAAATTTTTAACAAAGGATATTGAATTGGGTTGACTTTTTAAGCTAAAGGTTTAAAACAAAGAGGGCCTTTATCATTTTTATGCATGAATGTATAAATGTAATCAAGTAGGTTCCAAGCAAGTTCTCAAGAAAAATTCACCTTAGAAGATAATCATACATCAAAGAAATACATATTGATATAGAAGTTTCAATCTTTTGGGCCCAAAAACTCACAGGTTAATACAATTTACCACAATTATACACCATGTTTAATCATATGATTGCCAAACCTTGACTAAGTGTATACACTTGTATTTCTTAACTAAGTGGCATCTATTGTCCTAAAAATAAAATTAACTCAAGTTATGTGCATCACTTAAG
Source organism: Erythroxylum baracoense (assembly GCA_025629805.1). NCBI lineage: Eukaryota > Viridiplantae > Streptophyta > Magnoliopsida > Malpighiales > Erythroxylaceae > Erythroxylum > Erythroxylum baracoense. Next base: position 4,578 of record JAOTAY010021403.1, on the reverse strand, counting down.
TCATTGAAAACGGAAGTATAGAAAGTGTCAAAGTTAGCTAATCAACTGCAAACAAGTCAATAAGCATTCAAGAATTTTCACAGAGATTCCTAAATATTAGTTATATGGATTAAGAAAGCTTCTTTGTAAGTTGATTGCCCAAGTCATAGTGTTGATGGGTAAGGAAGTTGAAATCCTTGGTGCCCAATATGCTATCAAACGAGCATCTAAGTTGGCCTGGGGAGGTTGGCTACTACTCGGTATAGGTGAGATAACCTGACTTTTTGTGGTTGGACGTGGGTTGGGGACCCGGATAAGTAAATGATATTCTTCCATGACTCATTTCAACGATGTCCATCATAGGTAAATTTTGGCTCAACTGTTGAAATCTTTGATTGTCCTCTGGTAGTTGAAAAGAAGTAAAAGCCCCACTTCATGAGTTCCATTGGCTTCTCCTTTCAATTCTCTTGCCTTTCTGAGTTCTATTCCTAGTTGTAGGGCCTTGAGTTGGTTTGGAGATTGGAGGAATGGATGAAGTCGGCATCGCAGCTGTGGTGTCCGATGGATGTTGGGTGTATCAATGACGTGATTGGTGAAGCTAACCGACATGAGTCACTCTTCTTACGTGGCATGGTCCTAATCTTTATGATTTTACAGTCATGAAACACGAAAATGAAAGCACAAAACTAACAAAAATTTGGACTGGTGGATGGGTTAGGTTGGGTGGTAAGGAGGTAAAAAGTTTGGGGTTTTTGTTGGAATGGTATGGGTGTTGAATAATTTAACAATGGGTGGGTGAGATTTTAAGTGGGTGAAGGCAAGAGGAAGGAGTGAATGAAAGTGTAAGGTGAAAATGTATATATATATATAATTGAACTAGAATTGAAAATATTAAACATGTGAAAATGATAAAGGGAATATAATAAAATTAACAGTTGAAAACAAAACAAATTAAAAAAGGAGAAATCCTAAAAAATAGAAATAAAATTGAACATGAAATTTTTGGACTACCTCCAAATGCACTTCTTTTAAGTCATTAGCTGGACGTGTTCACCGACTTACCTAATCAAAGATAGATTGCGGCTACCAGCTCTATCTCTTCCATATTCTTGACTGGAGAATTCTCATAGTATGGCTTCATGCGGCGTCCATTAACCTTAAACACCTTGGCAATATCTAAATTTTGAATTTCTACTGCACCATGAGAAAATATGTTAGCCTGTGAGATCATAATTTTCCTGGAAATAACTTAAGCTTTAAATGATAAAGAACTTTTTATCATACTAAAAATTTCTTCCTAAAAATCATTTTATCATAAAAAGCTTTAGTTTTTTTCCTTATAAATTTTCGCATTTTCATAGGCCACATTACAGATCTCTTCTAACTCTTGCAATTTCAAATTCCTATTGTTACCACTACCAAATTCATATTTAATGGCTTCACAACCCAGTAGGCACTATGTTCTATTTCTACAGGAAAATGACAAGGTTTACTGAAAACTAACCTATACTACTACATGCCTATTGGAGTTTAGCAGTTTGATACGCCCATAAGGCATCATCCAATCATAAGGTCCAATCTTTTCTGTTTGGATTCACCACTTTTTCCAAAATTGATTTAATTTCCCAATTTGAGACTTCAGCTTGCCACTCGTCTGTGGATGATATGAAGTCGAAATATAATGTGAGATATCATGTTTCTTCATCAATGTTCCAAAAATTTTATTGCAAAAATGAGTTCTCCTCTCGCTAATCATAAGTCGAGGTATTCCATACTAGACAAAAATATTAGATTTGACAAATTTGACTACAACCTTAGCATCATCTATATGAGTAGCTTTTGCTTCTATCTACTTTGACAGATAATTAATCCACAACTAGAATGATATAAGTCTTACTAAAAGATGAAGGAAAATGACCCATAAAGTTAATTCCCCATATATCAAAAATTTCACATACTAGGATATTTGTAAGTGGGATTTGATCTCTTTGTCCCAGACTATATGTTCTTTGGCAACGATCACAAGAATTACAAAACATATAAATATCATAAAATAATTTAGGCCAAAATAAACTACATTCAAGAATTTTACGAGTTATTCCTTTGGGGCTAAAGTTTTCCCCATACACAGATGAATGACAAAAATTTAATATGGAAGGAATTTCATCATCTGCACAAACCATCTAATAATTTGATCAGCATAAAATTTCAAAATATGAGGTTCATCCCATATGTAATATTTAGCTTCTCGTCTAATTTTATCCTTTTCAGCTCTAGATAAGGACCTAGACACCAAGAAATTTACTATGTCAGAATACCACGGAATTACCTGTTGGATTGCAAAGAGACTTTCATCTGGAAATTCATCTTGTAAAACATCAAATGTATTAGTTGGAGTGATCCGGTTAAGATGATCGGCCACTAAATTTTCAGCTCCCTTCTTATCATATATTTCCAACGCAAATTCTTGTAGGAGTAAGATCCACCAAATCAATTTTGTTTTGCTTGCTTCTTAGTCACCAAATATTTCAGAGCTGCATTGTCTGAATAAATGATCACTCTTGTACCCTATAGGTAAGATGGAAATTTTTCCAACCCAAAAACTAAAGCCAAAAATTCTTTCTTCGTTGTGGAATAATTCTTCTGAGCATCGTTAAGTGTCATGGAGGCATAGTAAATGACATGAGGTATTTTGTCCACTTTTTGACCCAAAACTACTCCAACTGCATAATCTGAGGCATCACACGTTAATTCAAAGGGAATGTCCCACTTCGGTGGCTGAACTATTGGAGCTGTAATGAGTCGTCCCTTTAGTTCATTAAATGCAATCTTATATGGCTCATCAAAATCAAATTTCACGTCTTTTTGGAGTAATTTACACATAGGTTGAGCAATCTTCGAAAAATCCTTGATAAATCACCGATAGAATCCTATATGACCAAAAAAAAGCAAAATTCCCACACAGTCGCGAGATAAAGTAAATATTTGGCAACATCTATCTTAGCCTTATCAACCTCAATTCCTTTAGAAAAAACTGTATGACCCAAAATTATGCCTTGATCAACCATGAAATGACATTTTTCATAATTTTAAACCAAACTAGTCTCAATGCAACGTTTAAGAACTTTCTCAAAGTTAATAATGCATGTATCCAAAAATTCTCCATAAACTATAAAGTCATTCATGAACTTCCTTATAATCTTCCATAAGATTAGAGAAAACACTTACCATATACTTTTGAAATGTCGCAGGTGCATTATATAACCCAAATGGTATTCTTAGGTAGGCAAAGGTGCCAAATGGACACGTGAAAGTTATTTTCTCTTGGTCCTTTGGTGCAACCAAAACTTGATGATAACCTAAATAACCATCTAAACAATAATGTACGATTTACCTGCAAGTCTTTCAAGCATTTGATCAGTAAATGGAAGCATAAAATGATCTTTTCTAGTAACCGAATTGAGTTTCCTATAATCTATGCAAACTCTTCACCCATTTTGAATACGAGTAGGTATCAACTCACCATCACTATTTTCTATTACAGTTATCGCAGTTTTCTTTAGAACTCCTGTACCAGGCTTACCTAATTGCTATGTGAAATAGAATAGATAATGCCAGCATCAAGAAGCTTCAAGATTTCCTTTTTCACCACCTCCATCATAGGTGGATTTAGACAATATTGGGGTTGCCTTACCTCCTTAGCTTCATCTTCCATCAAAATTCGGTGGATACAAATGATAGGACTAATGGCTTTAAAATCAACCATTATTCATCTAATGACTTCTTTATGTTGTCTTACCACCTGAATCAATTGTTCTTCCTGCAAAGGAGTGAGTTTGTTTGAGATAATAATAGGTAATATATCTTGCTCACTGAAAAATTGGTATTTTAGATGGTTAGGCAAACTCTTCAGCTCCAACGTGGGTGGTTGAATCAACGACGACAATAGCTTAGAGCTATTTCAGGACAACTCCACATAAGATAATTGCTTCACCATTTGTTTGGCTTTCTCAAAATTGCAAAACATAGCTTCAAGTTCTTTATTGGGCACCAATGTCTCTATGCTTGACTGCCATTGTAATGCATCTCCAATCTCCATAATTGTCTCAAGTTCGTCTCTTCCATTTAATGATGAATTTTCTACACCCACCTGTCGGTAAAATCCATAAAAAAAGCAGGTTGTTCATCATCTAGAAATTTCATGGTATTTTATATATTGAATTTAATTAATTCACTATCAAATTCCATAGTCAATGATTCATCAAGAACATCAATTTTTGTTCTAGTGGCTTTTAAGAACGACCTTCCAAATAAAATTGGAGTTGAAGAAGATACATCCTCACTACCCATCTGTAAAATGTAAAAATCAGCTAGAAAAAGCATTTCACCTACTTAAACCAAAATATCCTTTGACACACCTTTTGGATAAGCATTTGAATGATCCGCTAATTGAATCACTACGTTAGTTTCTTTAGGGCCTGTTTGGTTGGATGTTAATTAATGGAACGGAACGGAAGGGAACGATTTATAATGGAATGGAATGTAATATAGTGATACGTTGTTTGGGAAGGATGGAAGGGTTCATAATGTAATGTAATG
>JAOTAY010021402.1:0-10741 GCA_025629805.1 Erythroxylum baracoense | reverse complement strand
CTTCCTTACCTTAGGATATGTGTCGGAACGACCTACGGGCGTCCTGGTGCTTACCCTAGGGTGAGGGGGTGTTACATAAATGGTAGAATGCATTCAAAGCGTCATCTTCTTATACGAAGTACCACCTTCTTTAGTGGCTTTCTTGGCCTTTCCTACAAGCTCTTGACCTCTTCTCCTCATCTCTGCCACCTCTTCACCACCACTTATTAACCTTTTCACCTCTTTCTCAACCTTATCTCTTCCCAATGTTGGTAGTGAATCGTCGTTCCACAACGTCCAGTGCATAATACCTGCCTTTACACTAGTCTTCAACACCTAAATACAAATTTAGGTTCTAGATAAGTAAATATAAATTTCTGTTAATGAACCTAAAATATAAGAAGGCCATAGGACTTGTGTAAATTCATTCATCTAACTTGGTACTCCTCAATTGTGTTGTACCTAAGAAGAAGATCGATTTTCTTTCCTAGAAAAGACAACATCCATGGTTGAGTAATATGTACATTTTCAAGAATCGATTTTAGGATTTGAAGAACATAAAAGGGTTGTACCGGTTTTGTCAGGGAACATGAAAGAGATGAGAGATGCACCCCAGTTGGCAGTGATGTTCTCGTTCTTAATCTCATTGAAGTAAGGTTTTTTACCTCCTACATCACCATAAACAAGTCCAAAGGTTAGTACAATGCAAAAATCGAAGATCAAAATGAACTTGTCCTTTTTCGTTTGTTTTTTAATGAATTTGATAAGATTCAATGCTCAATTGCTCTGAGTATGAGATGAGATGGTCTTGTATAGGACCTGTGAGCACTAAATATAGACCAGTAAATGCATAAATGATAGAAAATTTTTGGATTGACCAAAATTAACAGTGAGACATAAAACCTTCAACTGCTGGGTGATTTAGTATCAGTAATTATAGTGCCCATCCATGTATTATTAGTCCATTTTCTGATTCTCTGATCCTATATTCAAGTTCACTAGGAAGCACACTTTCTTAGTTCATTCAATCATTTTCAGTGGATTTAAACACCCTCCCCACAACCCAAATAAATTGAACGTTGATCACCTTAAAACTGATGTATGATCTCCATAAGTTGGTCAGTGGTCAAATGAGCAATGCTTCCAAAACTGATGTAGATAACTGAGTTAGGTTTTTGGCATCAAACCAGCTCATTATGCTTTGCTCCTCCATTGGAGTCAGATGAGAATAACTAGAATGCATTCAAAGCCATTAGAGTAATTACTTACAAATGGTTCATATTGTTAAAAACACATATGCTTGTATGAGCATGACATGCATCACACACATATTATGACCTGGCTTAAATTTACACCTTTATTTTTATTCTATCATTTCCGTGCACTTGTATGCAGTTTAACATTTAATATGGTTTACTCATGTATATTTTGAATCATGTTTAACATTTAATATTTTGTAGAAATTATTGTGGTTCTGTTATGTTTATTTTGAACCATATTTAGCATCTAATACTTTGTAGAAATTGTTATGATTGATGTCATTTATATATGATTAAATTTAGTGATGGAAGGTTTGAACAATATGAATGGTTCCAATGATTGTGTGGAAATAAATGAAAAAGATGGGGGGTATAGAATGATACCAAGAGATGTATTTAATCTACTTAATTGAATGAGTACTAACTTTTCCAAATCTGGTTGGAAGCGTCTTAAGGCAAAGCCTAAAAAAAATTCAATAAGGAATATGCTGATATTCAATTGAAGAATAATTATAATGGATTAAGGGCTAGATTGAAGAATTTCAAGAACTTACTTAAAGAAACAGGAATCGGTTACAACTCCTTTATTGGTGAAGTTAATGCTACAAATAAATGTTAGGAAAATCTATTTACGGTAAAATATGTCTTTGTTTTATTAATATATCATATTATATATATATTATTCTCATGTTTCTTTTTCATCATTATAGGTGCATAAAATGGCTCACAGATTCAAGAAAAAAGAATGCAAGGAAATTTCATAGTTATGTCATATTTTTGGAGATACTACTACAACTAGTGTGCATGCACATTCATTAACTAAATTTCCATCGAATAGTATAAAAGAGAAGTATGGAAATGATGTTGATGAAGATTACTCATATAATGAAAAAGAAGATCAAGATATAAGTTCTCCATCTAAAATAAAGAAATCTCCTAAGAATAAGAAGGTAAAGAAGACACATTCTAACATTGTAGAAGAGGTCTTGCTAATAATTGGTGAACAATCAAAAAAGAAGAATGATTTAATTAAGAAAAAACTTAGTGAAACATCATCCATTACAAAGAATAGATCTCAAGAGTCTAACATAATGATCGAATGTTTGAATTCCTTAGATGAATTGGGTGTTGACGACATGCAATATCGAAAAGTTATGAAGGCTTTACTTGATTCTCCACTTTATAGGGATATTTTGATAAGGATGACGATATAAGGAAGTTGGATTGGATTATGTCGCTTTAGTTATATTTTCATGTTATTGCATATCAAATTCTTATTAATTTGACACTTCTATATTAAGCACAATTCCATAGTTTGAATATTTTAAGTTTGTGTTTTGTATGAATGCTTGACTTAATGATAAGTCCATATTTTGTATGAATATTTTGTCTATATTTGATTAAACCTTTTAATTGAATGTTTTATTATTATTTAATATTGGCATTGTAGATACATGAATTTCTCATCAAATTTTGAATTAGATTTTAATGATGAGCTGAAGAAGGTAATCATTATTTCTCTAGCTGGGGGAAAGAACAAATATTTTCATTTACAAAAGTAACCATGTAGAACTTTTGTTATACCAGGTCATGATTGGATATTAGAACTTTTGAATGGAAATCCTATAAGGATTTATGAAAACTTAAGAATGAGAAAAATAATCTTCTTGAGTTTATATGAAGAGTTGAAGAGTTTAGGGGGCTTAATGGGAATAAGTCATTTGACTGTGGAGGAACAACTTTCAATTTTCTTGATGACTATAGAGCACAGTGAGACAACTAGAGTCAATGCAGAACGTTTTCAACATTCGACCTGGACAATTTCGAAATACTTTTATAAAGCCTTATATGCAGTTAATTATTTTTCAAAAAGAGTTATTACTCCACCATCCTTTACTAATACACCTCATGAGATTCAACATAATTCCAAATTCTTTCTATATTTTCAGGCACATTCATTATTTAAGTATTATTTTAGTTATGTCCTTATGATTAATAACTATTTTAATATATATTTTAATTTTTAGAATTGCATAGGAGTAATAGATGGTACATATATTGATGCACATGTTTCGACCGATGAATAAATACCATACAGAGGTAAAAGAATTAATCCAACCCAAAACATTACCCTACAAGAAAATAACAAATTACCGATAGAAAATTACCGGCGAAACACATTATGTCGTAAATTGGCGACAAAAATTGACTTTTCGTCGGTAAAGTTAACAGATTTACCGACAACCTAAACATTCGTCGGTAAACGTGGAGGGAAAATATCCTCGCGAGTTTTTCGATGTATTATAGCGACAGAATAGGAAGGTCCATCGCAAAATCAAGCGGCAATAGCTGGAGGGAAAATAAGCAACTTAAATACTGACGGGATCACATTTCCCTTAGTAAATAACGACGGAAATTTTTTTTTCTCTCTTCCCACCTTACGCCATCAGTTCTTTGATTTTTGTGCTTCCATCTTCGATTTTTGCTTTGTTTTTGGTCCATCGTGCATCATTTTCAGGTAACGTCTCTATTGAGTTTATTTTGTCTCCAAAAGAAAAGATTTTAGATGCTCATATGTATATCGTTGATGGTGGATGGGTTTTGTTAAAATTGTTGGTTTATGAATTTTTTAGTTGAATTGTTGGTTTATTTGTTGTTTAAATGTGTTATTGTTGGTAAATAACGAAAAATGCAGTTGTTTTGTTATTAGTTAGAGATTTGGGTTGCCTATGAGTTGTTTAATGAAATGTCTCTTAGAACAGACATTTCCTTTTAGATTGTATTTAGAACTTTAAATTGTAAAATGATGGAAATATAATATAGAAATTGCTTTTATTTAAACAATATCACAAAAAAAGAGTAAATGATAATTGAAATGAGAAAAGGTTAAATTATGAGAAAATTCAATATAACTAACCCTATAATTTATATCTCACATATACGTAATTTCTTACTTTCTATCCAAGTACCAATGGTTCATATTAGAGCATCTGAAGTGAAAACAGTTATATGTGAGATATAAATCATAGAGCATCTGATGCACCTATAACTTGTAAAGTTTGAAACTTAAAATTTGATGCTTTTCCAATAGCATTTGAAGTAAAAACAGTTAAGAAATAAAATTTCATATTATATGATTTAAATTCCTTTTTCAAGAATAGAAGCTCAAGGATTTATATTTGAGCCTCCCATCGCATTGGTAATTGGAGCAAAGCTTGTTCCATTAAGAAAACTAAGGAAATTGTCTGGTAGTATTTCATCAATTTTGTATCAGTTTCATCTAATATGTCTTGGGATATATGTGTGCTAGGTCCAATGGCATAGTCATTGAAGAGTTTTTATATTCTTCTTTAAGAGTCTAACTATTTATATTTGCGTTATGTGTGAATCATTAATAAGTAGATGTATGATTACATAAGCATTTATTGTATGTGAAATGATTTGAGATGTTATAGATGATTTAAGACATAATAAACCCCTAGGATAGTATATAGGCTGGAACTCGTGATGCAGCTCCCGTGAAGCTTATTGGTGAAAAATTCCATGAGCCTAGGAGTCACAGTGAAAACTTGTTTTCTTGATTCACAAGTGTAAACAATGCCACGTACTATAGTTTTGAAATCAATTGTAGGTCATTAATTCGATCGATTAATACTTCAACTTCAATGTGATTAATGCAAACTTAGTATTAACATAAGGAATTAATTCATTTTATAGACAAGACAAATTATTTACATAATAAACCCCTAGGACGGTATATAAGTTGGAAACCTGTGATGCAGCTCTCGTGAAGCTTATCAGTGAAAAATTCCACAAGCCTAGGAGTCACTGCGAGAACTTGTTTTCTTGATTCACAGGTGTAAACAATGCTACATACCATAGTTTTGAAATCAATTGTAGGTCATTAATTTAATCGATTAATACTTCAACTTCGATGTGATTAATGCAAACTTAGTATTAACACAAGGAATTAATATGTTTTATAAACAAGACAAATTATTTACATAATAAACGCCTAGGACGGTATATAGGCTAGAAACCTGTGAAGCAGCTCCTGTGAGGCTTATCGGTGAAAATTTTTACGAGCCTAGGAGTCACATCAAAAACTTGTTTTCTTGATTCATAGGTGTAAATAATGTCACATACTATAGTTTTGAAATCAATTGCAGGTCATTAATTCAATTGGTTAATACTTAAGGGATGTTGTGTAAAGTTTAGATGTTCTGTAAACTTTAGGGAATATGACGGATACTAACTATAGAATCACTGTTTGAAATTAACAGTTTTGAAAAAATGAGTAATGTTGATAGATCTTAGATGTATAGACGATTAACACCTGATGGTTTCATTAATCCTGAGTTTGTTGAGGGAGTTGAAGCTTTTATTAATTATGAGTGTTCTCAACCTGCATATATAGATGGCCCAAAGATGAGATGTCTATGTAAAAAGTGCAAACACATTATTTTCCTTCCTATTGATGAAGTTAATGGGCATTTGTTGAGAAAAGGGTTTGTCCCAAATTATTTTGAGTGAATACGACATGGGGAACCATTGATTTGTAGCACCTCAAAGGGTAATGAAGTACAATCATCAGTGAACGTAAATGAGTTTGAAAGGAGATTGGATTTAGAACAAATAATGTGGATGCAAATGAAAATACTTACATGCAAATGGTTTATAATGCAGCCAGTTATACCTTTCAGGAAACTATAGAAAATCTTGAAGAAGAACCAAACCCACATTCAAAATAGTTTTTTGACTTACTACACTCAGCTGACCAAGAACTATGGCTAAATTGTGAGACAATAACTCAATTGTCTTCAATTGCTCGAATATTGAAATTAAAGTCTAAAGGGCATATTTTTTATCGTAGTTTTGATAAAATTCTTGGATGATATAATGAATCATTGCCTTCTGATCATACAATAGTTGATAGTTTTTACAATATGAAGAAACTTATTAAGGGTCTTGGTTTGCCTGTTGAAAAGATTGATTGTTGCAAATTGGGATGTATGTTGTATTGGAGAGATGATGTGGAATTATAAAAGTGCAAATTTTGTAGTCAATCTAGGTTCAAGCCTAGAAAGCGTTCTATGAAACATAAATTAGTACCCTGGAAGCGGATGTATTATTTTCCGCTAACTCTGAGACTTTAAAGACTATATGCTTCCGATGTTACTGCATCTCACATCAGATGGAAAAATGAACACGAACAGGAAGATGGAATAATGAGTCATCCATCAGATGCACTGGCATGGAAACATTTCAATGACATCTATTATGAGTTTGCAGCTGAAAGTCGAAATGTTAGGTTGGGATTGTCGACGGATGGATTTCAACCTTTTGGTTATTCCTATCTTCATGCAGTGGGTGGTAGGGACCGTCGTGGAAGGATATTTGGCTTAGGTTCATTTGCGAACACATATTATTCGTAATCTTCTACGTCCAATACAACAACATCTAGTAGGCGGTCCACAACCAATGAAGTCCACGAGCTTCGGAGCACAGTGCAGACATTGGCAACTCAGTTGCAACAGTCGATGGAGTACATAGCTCAGCTCCGTAATGAGATGGATGAGTTGAAGGGGAGGGGTAGCACCTCATCTCAGCAATCAGAGCATTCGCAGTCACCAAATCAATAGTGTACTTATAGTCATTTCATTTGAATTACAAATACTTATTATGTACAGTTTAATTTTTTTATTATCAATTAAGATAATTTTAACTTTATATCATTAATCAACTTTTTCTTTAAACAAATCAAAAATATTATGCACAGATAATTCGTGACTGTTTAAATTGCATCAACCATAAGATCATCAAATAAAATTTAATGACGGGATATTTTTTAAAAATTTTTTTGTTAATTTTCTGACGACAAAACAAAGTGCATTGGTAAAATCAATTCTATTTACCAACGGAAGACAACAAACCGTCAGTAATATTGGCATAAAATAACAGACGAAATAACCAATTCTATCGCTAACTTTACTGACAGGATTTGTCGTAGAATAACCGTCAGTATACTCACCGACAGAACAAATATAACTGTTGGTAATAATGTAATAAACTTACTAACGGAATAACCAATACTGTCTGTAAATTTGTCGAAGGAAAAATTTTGACCGTCAGAAATTTACCGACGATCGACCGCACAAACAACCGTCGGTATATTCACCAATGGTTACATAAATTGTCTGTCGGTACATTTACCGATGGATGTTTTGTTATTCGTTAGAAATTATTACCTACGGCTATTTCTACGACGCCTTAGTCCGTCTGTAAATTCCGTTGCTAACCTCACTTGTCGACAGAATGTTTAGGTTTTTCGTTAGTAATATCCGTCGTTAAACGACATTTTTCTTGTAGCGAATTGATGTCCTTGGTTTTTGACAATTGAATTTATTTTTGTAGGAAAATTTTAGGGTGACGGAATAAGTTTCCTAAGATTAAGAACATCAATTTTCTTTAGCAAGTAAGATTGTTAGCTTCTCCTCTTTCTATTAGTCATAATTATTTCCATTTTAAATTATAATGCATATTTAGTTTACTAGTATTTATGTCTTTGTTAATATTTCATAATATATTTTAATTTTGTGTATTTTTTGAAGGATTCAAGGTTAAATAAACTTTATTCCTTTGTGTCTCCTCATATTGATCTTTTAATAACATGTACCACAAGTTTAATAAAATTAATTGACCAATGCTACTATCTTATCCATTAAATATTTAGTTTTTGTTTCTAATGAATGTTTTAGGTTATTTTAAGTATAAATATATTACATATGAATTATAGGAGTGCTTGTATAAGTACTACAATGCCATTTTTTTAATTTGTGTAATTACCGTCATTGAAATTTCTGATGGATTTTCAATACTTTGTCTGTCGGTAATATTTACCGATGGAGTAGAAATATTCCGTCTATAAAGTTACTAACGGACTTAAGAATTCCGTCACTATATTTAGCGATGGAATAGAATTATTTTGTTGGTAATTTACCGATGAATAATTTTTTTCTATCGCTAAAGATTATGGATAACCGTTTCTTCGACGACTCATGTGGTCGGTAATTTTTGTTGGCAAATTTGTTTGCCAACAAAAAACCTCACATTCTATCGGTAATTTTTGTCGCTAAACACCTATTTTCTTGTGGTGCTTCCAAATGGAATCCTCATATGAGGTCAGTTTAGTGAATTTATTCTCTAATAAATATCTGCACATTTGTTTAAGTATTTTCATATTTAAGTTTATGAGATTGACTACTTCATTTATAAGAAAGAAATATAATATGTGTTAATCTTTTTATGCTCTATTAATATACATTTTTAATGTAATAATGACTCGAAATAATTTAAGGATAATATATAAATGTATTATAAATCTCATTATTATGATTTTATCATAATTTCATTTGTAATGTGTATTTATCTCATGATCGTTATCATATATATCTAAATATTTATAAGATAAAGAATAACATTAAATAATTATGAAACTAAATAAAGTTAACAACACTCATAATGCATTAGTTCTCTCTCAACCTTTACCATCTATCTGCCCCTTCTTCTTTTAAAACTCACCCATCCTCACCCAACACTCAACTAGTTCATAGTGACAGGCACCTCTACCTCACCGGTAGGCCTTCCTTAGGCCTCCTATATAGAGCAATGTGAACCCTTTTTCACAAAGGAGGACTTCCCTTCTCTTTCTAGGGAGTCTCTCATAGTAAAAGCTGGCGGTAACACTATGAAGATAAACCAAAATGGGGAAGGATCGACAGAGTCTTGTCTAATGGGAGACTGCAGAATATCTTTCCAAAGATACACCGCAAAAGGACATTGAAGCACTATCACAATGTGATTTAAGACGGTGTCATCAACCCACTGATGGAGCTCCTCCAAGCAGGCACGAAGGCTTGGTCCATAACGTTAATGAGTTTCTTCTGGTCTAAACACCCTGAGTGTCTAATCATGAACATATGGGCAAATCACACAAAAGTAAAAAGGGACTGGAAAAGGTTATGTTAATGGAGGATGGTACATTTTTATCCAAATTTTCTGAAACTTCCAATCTTGATGAACTGGTTGAAATGGGGCCTTGGTGCATTAGGGATCAACCAATGTTGTTGCAAAAGTAGAGGCTAGGTATGGAGCTTGATAAGGGAACAATAGTCATGCTTCTAATGTGGGTTCAATTTCACAATCTCCTGATGGAATTATGGACAATTGAGGGGCTGAGCTTCTTGGCTATCTCTTTGGAAAAGCCCCTTTGTATGGATTCTCAGACGGCAACTATGGAATGGACCTACTATGCTAAGGTATGTATTGAAATACCTAGAACTTTTACATTGCTATCTTACGACTGAATGCTAATGGTGAATTAGAGAAAATTGTTATACATGTCTCTTAGGGATGGCAATTTTGACCCAGCTCGGCTCGTTTTTCACCCAGATTGGACAGGTCAGGGGGCCACAGACTGGCCTGTGGCCTGTCATGACCAGGCCCATTGACATCCCTAATGTCTCTTACCCTTAGAAGCCAAATTACACCTCTAAAAAATGGGTCCCTATTGGTGGAACTATTAAAAATGCTAGCATGAGGAGTTAACGACTATTGCATATGGAAATGTTGTATATGAGCAAGTAGTTACTGAAGTCGTGGAAGTATGTGATTAAGAGAATAGTATGAATAACTCCCAACTCTTGGTAAGAGTAGAAGACTCTCTACAGTCTGTTATTGAAATTGAAAAGAAGGATGAAAAGACTTGTCAATGTTTTGTTGTTACTAGTAAAGTGGATTTAGTGATCTAAGAAGGCGGTGAAATTGCTGAACTTACTGATGGAACTACAGAGTTAACTAAAGAGCATTCACTTACTTTTCTATATAATGCAATCACTTCTCCTATACATGAAAGAACAGTGGATCAAATTGAACTCTATGAACAGACACAAGATTGCCGGGGCCGTATTGAGTACAGAAGTGGACCAAAGTGTTAATGAAAATGCAGGGGCTGATGATGTTACTTCGAAAACAGAACCTTTCACTCATATGGTTAATAAGATAGTTCATATGTAGAAATACAATCCTACGAGAAAATTAGTGTGGAAGAAGAAAGCAAAAAAAAAAAAGGGACTTCCCTAACCATGACAGCCCTAGTTTGGAATTCTAGAGGGCTCAATTACCCTCTCAAAAAGTCCTTTGTAAAAGATATGGCGAGGGAGATGAAGCCTTGCATTATTATTCTTCTTGAAACAAAAATTAAGGATCCTTTTTGTAACACCCCACTCCCGCTAGACCCAACCCGATATCGGTAGTGATATCCGAGTCCGTACCCCGCGAGGGTGGTGTGCCACATCACTAAACAATCACAAGTAGGTATAATTTTTTTAAACTCATATCAATACGCTCAAACCAATAAGCACAAATTTTGGGCCCACTTTTATTCAGAAACATTTTGTTTACAAGAATCGCCAAGATTTTGTTTTATATCAGAATTTCGATTA
>JAOTAY010021401.1:0-10741 GCA_025629805.1 Erythroxylum baracoense | reverse complement strand
TTTTAACCTGTGACCTCTTCTTTCAAGCCTCGACTTTTGCACCTAGTTGAGAAGAATTACCAAGTAGCGTATGTAATTATATATCATGTATACCAATGTTTAGTTACTTTGGGTTATATCTGAATTGTTCATTTAATTATGCTTTGTTGATAAAAAGGAGAGAAAATCATGGCTGGCTGAAATGCGTTTGCTAGTGCGAGTTTTAAAAAAATAAAAAATAAAAATAATACAAAAAAGAAAAAAGAAGGCGAAAAGCCGAGAAAAGAAAAACAACAAAGAGGAAATTATTACGTGAACAAATGCATGAGAGGTAGTTTCAGCAGCCTTGGTTCAACTTCATTATAATAATTGAAGTTAAGTGAATGATGGATCTGCGATATAGTATACATGGGTCAAATGAGCTTAATGGTTTAATATTTTTATTTGCGTTGACTTAAAACTGAAGTTGTTGACATGTGTCTACTTGGTACATATTTTGCTCTTCTCAACTCAATTTTCTTGGTAACCAACTAGCCCCATTCCAACCCATTAAAAGACCTAGCTGACTAGTGTGGGTTTTAAACCCGAGCTAGTGGTAGAGATTTGAACTTATGTCAGTCCTATGGAAAGAACAGGTTTGGGCTAGATTTTTGAGAGAAACACTAAGACCCAAATTTCTGAATTAGTTAACATTCCTAATTAATTAGGAGATCGACCTTCATGAGTTTGTTTGTTTAATTCCAGATTACATACATTAACTTAAAAAGTGATAAGTGCGGTTGAAAGAATTGTGATAAGATGTTGAATTGTCTTGATAATTTGAGTTGATTGATTAATTGAGGGCAAGTATTGTTCAAGTGTGGGGAGTTTTGATAACTTGCATTTTGTGCATGTTATTTGTGTTTGTTTTATGTTCTTTTGATATGTTTGTATGATGTTTTGCTTGTGTTTCTATGGTAATTCGTGTCTTTGTATATTCTAGGTGATGAAATACCAAAGTGATGCGATTTGGAGTGAATTTGGCTAATTTAGAACTGGATAGAATTTCAACATGACTATTTTGAAGGTGCCGCGACACTAGCAGATTACTACCTGCGAATTTCGAATTAATTACCTTAGGATTTGGGCCCGAATGACACAACCCTTTATGTTGGACGAAGTCAAGTTATTTTGTAGTCCACTGGAGCTTTATTTTTAATATTTTATTGGGTCCCATTTTGGTTTTTGTAAAGAGTAAACCTAGACTATAAATAGCCTCAATTTAGGAAATTAAGGGTATTGGATGAGAATTTAGAAAATAGTAGCAACTCTCATGTGTGAGAAACAGAAAACCCTTCTCTAAGAACAATGTCTTTTACCATTGCTATGCGTGGCTAACTCTTCATATAGACAAGGTATCTAATGTTCGATTAATGTAATTCGTGAGACTCCTTTAGTTTGATTGCTTTTGTTTATCTTTTATGTTTGTTTGATCTCTACACTTTAATTGATTTATTGTTGCTATGTTTGTTGATTAATTAGGCCTGTTAATTGATTGACTTTGTGATAAATTGCCGAATAGATTAGTGAATTCGTGACTCCTGTCTATCAAAGTGGCCAATTAATTTCAATTAAGAAATTAGTGAGATTAAATAATTTAGCCTAAATAGATTGCGGCTTCTCTAATTTTGTTGGCTAAGACAAAGGTCCATTAGAGTATACTACTATTATAGATTATATTCTGTAGAGTTTTACTCAGGAATAGCCTAATTGGTTAGGGTAATAATCTTCGAGGCTTTACTCGGGGTTATCAAATAATTACGAATGGATTGGTTAATATATGTTGTTCACTGTCTGCCATAACTTTGTCCATAAGAATGAACTGAATTTATATTTTGGAGTCTATGATTGGATTACAGTATCGAATGAAGGAGTACCTTGGCTAGTCCTTTCTTTATATTGTTTTCAATCTTTATTTTTAATTGCTTTCTGCGTGATTTCGTGTTCTAAAATTAATCATTCCTAAATCAATTCTATTTATTTTTATTGTTTCTGCACAAATAAACAATCGTTACACTGGTCTCTGTGGTTCGACCCTATTCACCACTTTGCTCGTTTAAGTGTTCTAGAGGAGGAATTTATTTTTACTGGTTTGACACGCGATCACTTAGTCTTAGTCTAAATTGTGTAGTTTACTCAATATGGTTTGAGAGAAATCAAAAAAATTTCAGCAAGACCAAAATAGATAAACATATCTTAACTCAAAGATTATTTTGTTGAACTACAGAAACATTGGTGGCTCATCAAGTGGCAGAGAAATTGAGTCCACACTCAAGAAGACAATGGAATTTATAAACTCCCAACTACTTCTAGGATAATTTGATTACTTTGGATGTTTCTACTTTAGTAGTCTTTTGTTAATGTATTATCTTACTGCCTTGTAATGTAACGTACTCATGCCTTTTATAGCTTTGGAATGAATTATTCTTTAATTTTCAAAAAAAAAGATTTAATAAAATATGTAATTTAAATATTAGTAAAATGAATTAATATTAAACTCTCAATAATATTACAATATTTAATATAAGTAATGACATTAAATAGGATAAATATATAATAAAATTAATTTTATTTATTTAAAATAAAATTCATCAAAATACTATTAATAATTTATACAATTAAATTATAAATAAAAATATAAAATTTGATATTCTTGTTTATTAATATTATTACTTGATAAAATAAAATTTTAGTGAAAGAGTAAATTTACTATCATGTTAAATTGATTAATATAATATTTTTAATAAAACATGATAAAATTAATAAAGCCAAAAGGACAAATTCAACTATAACGTTTATATTTGAATACAACTTGGACCTCAATGTTTCGTAGTGATCAAATAAAATTCTATCATTTTAGAAACATTTAAGTTGAACCCTATGTTGACTAAAAATGTAACAAAGACATGATTCTATCAATCCTCTATTGCATCATTAGTAATATGGTAAATATATTATATTTTAATGTATTTTTGGGCTCATAGTATAGAATGTGTTACATGGAATTATAAGACCCTCTTTTAAAAATATTCAAAATTAAATAATTAATTAATACATTTTAATGATTTTTGGGTATGCAATTCCACAATGGATTCTATCAATTAAGTCCACATATTGCCAGTGAACTACTGCATTTTCCTAATGACAGTGTAACAACCAAACAGATACAGCAATTCTTTGGAATTGTCAACTATATCAGAGATTTCATCCCTCACGTAGCTGATTATACATCATCCCTATCAAAGTTACAACAGAAGAATCCATCACGATGGGGAAAAAGAGAAAACCAAAGCCATACAAAATTTAAAGCAAGCATGTTAACATCCATTAGCTTTGAAGATTCCTAACAAGGGATAGCTAATCCTATAACCTAATGCAAGTGACGGCCATGCACCCAAAAATAAGATCCTACCATACAATCAATTGCTTCCATGGCAAGAATGGTTCTCATCCTATAAATTCACCATTTACTATATCCAAAGCCACGAACACATCCTAGATGACTTCCTCTCTCATTAGCATACTAAACTTTTCACTCCCTTCATCACTATCTCAGTCCTCTTCTCAATGGTTAATATACCTACTACTGTAAGAACAAAGAAGTTCTTTCCTCTAATTGTTAGTACACCCACTACTGTTGCAAAAGTTGCATCTCTTACACGATTGAACCTATTCTATTACCTAAATCTCTTCTGTAGCCAGACCAACTCACCTTACAGCCCCTCTTTGTTTAACCTCAGAGCACCATACCTCAATGTTTTCTTTCTTTACGGTCCACTTTCCTAAAATGCTTTCACCTTACCTCCTCTACAAGTCTATCAACCTGAAGTGTTAGAAGTCGACATACCAGATCTAAACTATTCTTAATCCGATGATACAACACCAATCTAAGTTTCCTTTGACACTATAAGACCTTCACAACCTCCAGCCTCATTCTTTCAGGATGCCCAAGATCCCAACGATGAAATTTTCATCCCTACTGAAAGAGAACCTAATGAATTCTTGAACCGACTCTGCACAGATGATGCACGCCCTAGCAAAAGGAAAAGGACCTACAAAGCTCATTTTGACACTGGCATGTCAAGTGAAGGAGCTTTTCCTTCCAATATCCAGTCATGGCTAGAACCAATTCAACATGACTAATGATTAGGATTCCACTCTTCATTGTGGGACCCTTTATTAGTTGCCTTTAAAATTATGTGTCTTCTTTAATGTGTCATTGTATTTTATAAAAAAATCTTTGGGATCCACCTTATCAGTTCATTATAACCATGATGATCGTGATGATTTTGAACCTACCATAATTTTTTTTTCCAATCTCTTGACCCTAAAATTCTTAATCTCCCTAATAAAATCCTTAATTTTTTCCATCTTCCTTGTCCTTCTCTTCACCCGTCGCCAGCCTCTGTCTTCACAAAAATATATTGATTCAATCATCAAGTATCATATCAATTATATGACCATGTTATTGTGAATAAATTATATTTTTAATTTTTCTTTGATTGCATTTCTTGGCTTCAAAATCAGCCAAAACTAATACTTCACCATCACAATTAACTTGGTTACAACTTCCAACAAATTACTTAGAAAAGTTTTAAATTTTGCCACCTTTTGTGCGGTGTATGCATTTGAGAACTCCTTCTATAAGTCATCAACTTTATAGCTTCCTTTCATCCATTACTTTGAAAAAGGCAAACCTTCTATTATATCAAGCAGTACAAGCATCTTTGTACCTTAAAACACTCTTGGTCAGTGACGAGCCTAATGCATATTCAATAAACATTGAACAAAAAGAAAGGGGAAAAGAAAAAGTGGTAGTAGGGTTTTACGAGGAGCTTTTGGTGGGTTATTATGGTGTTTATAGCAAAATCAGATGAATTTTACAAAATGTGGGAGAAGAAACAATTTAGAGTTTAGTTAATATTTAATTAAATTATTTTATTAGTTAAGTTAATTTTATTTAAGGTAAATTAAAATTACGAAAATATATTAAATATTTATTTATATTTTTTATATTTTTAAAAGAAGGTTGAGTCCTATAAAGTTACATGACATATATGTGGCAACCTAAGTCCAAAAATACATTAATATAATATTTTTGTTACGTCACTACTGACGTAACAGAAGACCAACAAAGTTGTATTTTTGTTACATTTTTTGTCTATTTAAGGTTCATCTTAAACATTCTTAAAATAGTAGGGTTTAATTTAAATACTTTAAAATATTACAGTACAACTTAAATTCGGATATAAAAGTTAGGATTAAATTTTCCCTCTTAACTAAATTAACAATTATCAATTATTAGACATTACTTATTAAAAATTTATTTATACCTTTTGATATAAGTAATATAAATATAATAAATAAATAAAATAATAAACATTTATATTTTCACAATAGAAAATTTAATTTAATTAATAAATAATAATTTGTTAAATATAAATATAAATGTGAAATTGATTGTTTTATTTATTAGCATTATTATATAATAAATAAAAACTAATAAAAGACTTGATTTATTATTTTTGAAATAAAATAATATCACATGTTAAATATTATTATTGTTGGTGTTAATATGAAGTTCGGGCATGCTAGAGAGGAATTCTCCTAGAATTTGTACCTAACTTCTTGTTGATGATATAAATGGGCTTCAAAAAACATAGAAAATGGAATTCTAAGCTACCAAAATATAAAAAATGTGTCGATAAATAAATGATTTGATTTAGGCAAAAGGGAAATTTTAATCTATAAAGGGAATTTAAGATAATAAAAGGTGAATACACAATGTAAAGAAAGTTAAAAAGATAATATCAAAGTTTTTTTTGAGTTGTTTGTCTCTCTGAGATTATCTTAAGTTGTTTTATGATTGAATGTGTTAAATATTACATCCTATAGTGATTGTTGTGTAGATGTTGGTGAATTTATAGTCCTCTTGATAGTGGTATGTTGCATAATGTTTTAATGGGTAGTTTAGTATGTGTATAGTAGTTAGATTGAATGATTAGTGCATGTTTAGATTATGATTGTGTTATTTAGTTAGACATTTGTGTTTTGAGTGTTTTATAGGTTAGAGCAAGCTATTGAACTTAAATTTTGTATATTTGAGATGCCTTTATGTGTTTGTTAATGTTTCAGATCAAATATCAAAGAATAGAGAGAATTCGGAGGAAGCTCGGAGTAAAGCCCAGGGCCACAATCATGACAGAAGCATGAAGGGTCTACCACAATCGTGACTCCTTCTGCCATGATCGTGATAGAGAGCAAAAATTAAGTGTCACGATCGTGGCCTATACGACAGAAAACATGGATAGCCTCCCGAATGCGACTTACTGAGGGACATTTGAGACTTTTTAGACCTTAGAACAACTTTTTCCACTTTAGGAAACTCTAAAAAGAAAGAAGAAGAAGAGGGAGAAGAGGAGAGAGAAGCAGGCTTCTACTGCTACTGCTTTCCCGAGCCATCCCGATCCCGTCCAAGTGACATTTCCTTTTCATCTTTGTCAATTTTCCTCTTTGAATGTGTAAGATGGATATGGTAATGTTGATGGATTTGGGATTGATGATGATGTTCCAACTTTTCTTTAGGATTTAAACTTGATTCAATGTTAATCTAGTTGTTTTTATGTTAATTCATTTGGGTGTTGTGATTATTTGTTGTAAATTCATGCTTCGGTAAAATATCAAGAGAGTGAACCAAATGTCAAATGATTGGGTTAGTTAATGAGAGTTAATTGACCTAATAGATCACTCAAATAGGTAATTCTACAGAGAGATCTCATGTGTGGACTCGGTTGTTTAATATAATGCTTAAAATCTGATTAAGTTGTGGATTGATTGTTAATCGAGAGATTACATGTTTAGTAATGCAACTTAATTAGTGTTTATCAATTAAGGCTTAGTGATTATAACTCGAGAGAGAGTAATCTACCCTTCGATGATCTTGAACTGACACCACAATAACACAAAAGTGATTAGGTTAGCATTGATGATAGGATATATCCCTTTCTCATAATTCGGTAATTTTCTTATGTGATTTCCCATTGTGAATTTGGCAGTGCTCAATATTCAATTTTTTTAAGTCTTAATATTCGATTTCGCTTATGTTAATTCTACAAATTAAATTTCTATCAATAATCTTCACGTATTTACTTTTATGTTTATTTATATTTTCATTTTAATAATTCTCTAGGCCTTAGATAACTTAGAATTCGATTAGTTCCATAACTCCTCGAGGGATCGACACCTCACATACTACACCCATAACCTGTGTGCTTGTAGTATATTGAGGGTTTTAAATAGAATAAAACTTGCCTCGTCACTGTTATGTCCATGCATTTGCATGCACACAAGAGTCACTCGAAGTTCAAGTTGGATTGTTAAAACCCTAACACTCGACATCACTCACTTGGAACAAGCCATTCGAAAGTCAAAGTTAAAACCCTAACACTCGACATCACTCACTTGGAACGAGCCATTCGAAGAGTTAAACGCCAAAAAGAAGAAATTAAAGAATTAATGGCTAAAGAATTTCATCAAGAGTTTTAGCAAGGAGGAAATCAAGGTAACCAACAGCGGACCCTCACAGATTTCATAAGACTGGGATTTAATGCAACCAATCAAGGTATAGCTAAACCTCCTATTCAAGCATCTTCATTAGAAATAAAGTTGACTTACTGAACATGTTGCAAACAAATGTGCAATTCTACGGACTAACCAATAAGGATCCTAATGCACATATAGTGAACTTCCTTAAAATATGTGATACCTTTCGATATCAGAGGATGTCAGAAGATGCTGTTATGATGAGGTTTTTTCCCTTTACATCTAATCTTCCCATCTCAGCTGACCGACCTGTGAGCAATTTTTTTCACAAAAGTACAAAAATTACACTTCTTGTATGATCTCTCAGTAGCTAAAGTCCTCCCTCGGTCCTCAAATGTCAATGTGCAATTTTGGGTGAGTTTTGCAAACTCAGATGAGGTAACTATCATCGATGGTTCACTCAATTCATGCAACATATCAAACATGTAGACATATAATTCACATCTTTGTATTTTTGCATAAAACATCACATCATTTTCGGGACAATTATGCTGAACATTTCATTCATACAAAAGTACACATATCAATTGTAAATGCAATGCACGTGATTCAGTTTCATTTATTACTTTGTTGTGACCGAGTGCCTCTTTTTTTTTAGTCCATATCCCTTAGTAGATACCGAGCTGTATCGAATAATGTCCCATATCCCTTAGTGGCTACCGGGTACATACACAACTGAGCCAAGGGCTCTTATCACGTTCTGAGCTTTAAACTCTTTTACTGGTAACTCCGGTCACAACTGCCTTTATCTTTCATGCATTCCTGAAATGAAATGCATCTCGCACATCCATTCAATCATTGTTTTCAATCAGCTGCATTCACAATCAAAACACAATCATCTTCGGACCTTAGTTTGGCATTCAACAAAATTTGTTGAGTAACATTTATTTCTTCACATTCACATATAGCACTTCAAATATCATATTCATTCATCAGAAACCTCGGACCTTCATTGTCCGGAATCATCACAATCAATTTCACATTCATATGATATTTCAAATATATTCTAACACAACAATTAATTGAGTGAGATCGTCCAGGTTACTCATAGTTTTCTCCCGTTATCTTATTGCCTAGAAGTCTCGATAATGTCTGGAAGCGTTCGCTCAATGTGCTCTTCTATAATATGCGAACATATACATTTACCATTACTACTTTGCACATTCATATAGATACTCTATCATAAGCACATGTATATATTTCATGTACAATGCACGTTCAATGACAATTTCCTAGGTATATTTCCTTAATACACATCTCAAAAATCAACTAATAACACCTTTTAATCATTCTTTAAGCTCTAATATTCTTCAATCATTTTAATCTCTTCATTCAACATCAACTAGGTTCATTCAAGATCTCAATTAAACCTACTTACATCATATGGAATCACCCTAGTATTGATTTGATCATACAACAATCAAAGGACAACTCTTTACCTTCATAAGTCGGGCCACGATCATGGTGTCCCTACCACGATCGTGAAAGAAACATTTTCTAGCCAGGCCATGATCGTGGGTCCCTGCCACAATCGTGCTGTGCATTTTTCTTCCTTTATCCATCCGAATTTAACAAATATTATAATGCCAAGTTCACACCAATTTTCCCATAATTCATATTCTCTAATACGACCTCATTCGTGCTAAAACATCTACTATATTGATTACATTAACTCCACAAAATTCAACTCATTTGGTTCATCCATTTCAGCTTAATTATATCATTTATGAAACCCTATCTCTTTCCATAGCATATCTCATTCACAAAGCATCAAACAATTCATTCTTTATGTTATGTCCCCATTTAACACTCTAAACATTCCACATTAGATGCATTGACATCAAACATCATTTTCCTTAAAGTATAACATTAAAACAATCAAAACTTATCACACATTTAACCAACCTTTTCAAACATCAAAATTATGTTCCTTTAAGCCCCAATTAAGTCCAAAAGCATCATAAATGTATACCTAATCCTTACTTGGTTCAACCATTTCATAATCAAAACATTTCTATGAAAAATCACTGCCCACGATCGTGACAAAAACAAATTTCCTAATATTCCTACAGTTTTCCAGTTTTTATCATGACAGATTTTTAGGTTAGTCTTTAATGATCATTTTGACCTAGAAGATGAGGTATTTAGACATCACTATCTTCTAAAAAACTGTTTATATATGTATTAAGTTTCTAATGACACCAAAATTATGCAATTTGGTTCAATATTATGCAAGTTATACCTTAAATACTACAGACTATTCTTGTACCACGACAACTCACAGTTCTCAACTTCAAGCCAAAATTCGAGACTCTTAGAGACAGAATTAAAATTCACTTCCCACAGGAAAATTGTATCCATATATCTTTAGTTTAATCTAAATTAAAAATCGTCCCATTTGGACAACTATAGATCAAGATATGGCTAAAACACAGATGCATGTTCAGTGAAAGCACTCTATCTAACACATTCTAGCGCATATTTAACTTCATTATCACTCTACTGTGTCTCAAACTATCATCCTACTTCTTCTCATTTCATGAATAACATTAACTCACTACCAATTAGAGCATGATCTCTTTATTTTAACACAACGCCCACTTTAAAACACGTATATGAAAACCCATGATCAATCATCAAATTTCTCATTATACATGTTCTATTTAACACTACCTATAAAGATTAAAGGTTAACTTACTTGCTTTACTTGTAGGCTTCTTCAAAAACATCAAGGAACCCTAATCCTCCATGCTCACGATCATCAACTTTCTAGGTGGATTAGCTTAGGTTTTTGAGACAAGAAGAAGAAGGCAACAAGATGAGGGTAGTAAAGAAAGATAAGAATAAGGCTCACTTTGATGTAGAGATGAAGAGAGTGTCGTGGAGATGAGAAAAAAATGAAGAAGAAGAAGAGTGATTAACAAAAAGAAGAGAAGAAGAAACAAGATACAAAGCAATTAAATGGTCTTCTAATTAATAAAGCAATCGTGAGTTTCAAGACATGGCTTGGCAAGTGACATTTGTCACTTGCCACATGTCAACTTCTTATAGGTTCACTTAGGTTCTCTCATTTAATTTGTCCAATCAACTCCAATTTCTACTCCAATTGTCTCCAAATTTC
>JAOTAY010021400.1:0-10743 GCA_025629805.1 Erythroxylum baracoense | reverse complement strand
GTAAGATCATCTGCCATCGGTATCCGCCTGCAAGAGTACCGACGACATATTAATACAGTCCGTAAAATTTGTTCATGAAACATTTACCGACGGAAGACTTGCGTTCCGTCGGTACAAGCGTGGCATTTTTATTAGAGTAGAAACTCAAATCATGATGGATAAGATATTCCGTCGGCAAACTAGGTTTGCTGCCGACATTTTCCGATGTTAAGATCAACTGCTGTCAGTATTCGCCGCTAAGATTACCGACAGCATATTAATATCGTCGGTAACTTTTGTTCATAAAATATGTACCGACGGAGGACGGGGGTTTCGTCGGTACATTTACCGAGGGAAACGCTATTCCGTTGGTGTATAATCCCTTCCTCATTGACACGACGACCTCTGTTAATAATTTACCGACAGAAAAGACTGTCCGTCGGTACATTGCTCGAAGATATAGCGACGGAATGTTATACCGTCGGTAACGGGAAGCTAAATATCGACGGTTATCCTCCCGTCGGTAAGTGGCAAAGCAATTAAATTGCGGGAACGATTCCCGCATTTTTTCCTGTCGCCGAGACTTTTGGCGTTGCTATTTTCTGTTGAAGATTTTGTGCGAAATTTTTCCTACAGTATTGCCGACGGATTTATTGTCCGTCGGTAAGACATTATATTTTCTGACGAAATATTGACGTTCCGTCGGTAATTATCGACGAACTTTTTTTCGTCGGAAATATTCCGACGTTATTACACGATTTTCTTGTAGTGATTCAAGGGATGTAACTTGAGTTAATACCATAACTGAGGGGTGTACGTTAATTGTTTGACAACTTTGAAACATGTAAACAGTTTCTACCTCTAACTCTATAACAACTACTAGCAACTAATATATTTTCATCCCTTCGGGAATTTAATAAAATTATTTCTCAAAATTTAAAAAGATGCAATATGTAATGTGTCTCATAAATCTAGATGGGCAAAATATCATTTTAGCATTTTAAATATCAAAATTTACATTTAACATTAAATTCACTTATGTTCTACTTTACAAAATCTTATCTCATCCTAATCTTAGTGTTCAAGTAAAGATTTTTAAGTATATCAATAAAACTAAAAAATAACATTAGAATCATAAAATATAATGAGAACAAGAGTTAATTATATTATAAGAAAGTTTTTTATTACTTAAACTAAAATATATTCTTTTATTTTTCAAATCAATAACCTAGAGCTCGATGGTAAACATGTGGAGCATTACAAGGTACAAATAATGAATCGATTCAAGGGTGGAAGTATTTTAATTTTTTATATGAATTATAATAATTGATTTTTATTTTATAATGGGATCAAACAAAGAATTATAAGCCCTTAATTATATTAGTGATCTTTTTAAAAGTTTGATATTCTCAACATATTTATAGTCTGTGGTATGATTATCGTGTAAAATTATTAAGGTATTCTAGTGATGAAGATCAAAAATTTTTGAGTAATTAATCTAAGTCTCTTTTGTAATTCCAAAATCACATATATATGTATATGTGTGTGTGACTTATAAGGAGTTAAATTTACGTTATTTATTATTTGATTTAAACTAGCAAAAAAAGATAAGAAAAAAGTGGGACTATTTTTTCTATTTATGGGTGTTGAATATAATTAGACGGTACAGTTGACTGCTTGTATGAGATTTATTTTCATTCTAATAACAATGCAAAGCACTTCTAAAGACTAGTAAACATGAGAAATATTGTAAAGCCAGCATAGCACTTATTCACAGTGGACGTATATGAGAAATATTGTAAAGCCAGCGTAGCACTTATTCACAGGGGACGTTCAAGTATATTTGTGATATAATGGTGATGGTTTTATACGAGGATTACTGTAATTTATACTCTTAATAAATTGTGTTTAAAACTCTTTTGATATAAATTATCTAAATTATATTATTAATAACATAAATCGTGTGTATATTTTAATGGTAGTTAAAATATGTAAAATTTAAATTTTGTTAGGCCTAAAATATTATAACGATAATTTTGTAAGATTATATATCAAAAAGTTGGAGAAGTGTTTAGCTTAAGAGTTACTAAACAATGAGAATCTTCTTTGTAAAACTAAAAACTGAATTAACACCATTTTTTGTGTAAATATTTCAAGATGTCTAGTATAAGTTTAAACATAATTTAGAATTGTCTCAATGTATAAGTTTCTCTAGGCTAGTTTCTGTATCTAGCAAGGGCTTCCTTTTTTTTTCTTTTTTAGTTTTTTTCTTTTTGTAGTCCTTTTGCTTCTCTTTAGTAAGTTTGATTTAGAGTGCCTTTGCTTTTAGTGTATAACTCTTATAGGTTTGTAGTAGTGTTGCCTTCTCTCCTTCGTGGTCTCCTTTCGAGCCAATTGGATTTTCTCTTTTTCTGTTCTCTAGTCTGTGTCTACTTTGGGAATCCCAAGGGCTTTTTGGGAAGTACTTGCAGGAAAGTGTGGGGGCCGCGAGTTAGGAAGGATGACTTTTAATCTTGTGGATGGGAAACGAGCAAGCTTTTCAGTGTGTTTCGCGTGTAAAAATAAAAAAGGTGGTGATAGACTAAGAATAGGCTCTTAGAACATTGGGACTCTCACGGGGAAGTATTTAGAATTAGTAAAATTTTAGACAAGTATAAGATACAAATAGCCTATATTCAAGAGACCAAGCGGTCAGGAGCTAAAGCAAAGGAAATATAGGGATTCAAACTATTGTACTTGGGGGGTCTGCGAAGGCATAATGGGGTAGGTATCCTAGTAGTTAAGGAACTTATAAATCAAGTGGTGAAGATCAAAAGGATAAATGATAGGATTACGGCAGCTAAAATTATTATTAGCAACGGTGTTCTCAATTTATTGTGTGCATATGCACCTCAAGCTGGTTGAGACAAACAACAAAAATGTCTATTATGGGCAGTGCTGGATGGAGTGATCTAGCAACTCCCTAATACTGAGCAGGTTATCTTAGGAAATTATTTTAATGGGCTTATAGGGTTTTTTTTGGAGGGATATATAGGGACTCATGAGCTCTTCAGGTATGACACTAGAAATGAAAATGGGAATGCCTTATTGGATATGGCCATTAGCGTTTAAGTTAGTGATAGAAAATTCCTTATTTCAGAAAAACGAGGCACGCATGGTGATGTTTAAGAGTAGCATGACCAAGACGTAAATTGAGTATTTCCTTAACCAGAGGAGAGCCAGAGCATGGTGTAAGGATTGCAAAGTGCTTCTGGCTATATGCTTAGCAACCCATTATAGATTGTTGGTTTTGGATCTAGGAGTTAAGGGATGGAGGATGTAATAATTTACTAAGCGATGTCATGAAATTAGATGGTGGGATCTAAAAGTGGACATGGTGGAACAATTTATGACTAGAATCCAGTATGGAGCTGCATGGTCTGTAAGAGGGGATGCTAATCGGATGTGGGAGGGAGTAGCTCCCTTGGTGAGAGCAATCACCACAAAACTCCTGGGAGTCTCTAAAGGGTCATGGGGTGGGCAGATAGAATCTTGGTGATAGTTGGAAGAGGTTAGGGATGGTGAAGGTGAAAAAGAGAGCATACAAAGATCTATTAGCAAGTACAACAGAGTAGATATGTGTCATGAAGAGAGTCTTCAATGATACATAGAGTAATGAGATCTTTAGGATAAGTTCTAATATCAATTGGACTAGATGTGACGTAGTCAGTCTAGTGGGAGTTGACACTTTGACTATACTCTGAACTAAGTGGGGTATAGATGGTGAAAGGACAAATTGCATGGCAACATTGTGTATGGAAGGGTTTATAGTAACACCACTGACTTTCTAGTCAACTGGGAGTTATGACGTGTTGCGAGATACTGCTCTTGATTTACTTGAATTAAGTGTTAATTCAAGTGGCCAACATAACCGGGAACCTAATGAATCACAAACATAGGAGATCTGAAGGATGAGTAAAACAATCTTGAATGGTGATTTAAGATATAAGAGAGTGTTTCGAGATTGTATCGCGATGTGATCGTGGTAGAAATGGAATTGATTAGAAACAAGTGTTGTTGGCTTCCATTAATATATACTATTTATGGTCATTAACTTCCCATAACTTCCATTAATGCATGCTATTCATGACCATTAACTTTCGATAACTTTCATTAATGCATGCTATTCATAACCATTAACTTCCCATAACTTTCAATTACTGATGGGGGTTATAGAAGGCCAAATGGTGCAGAAAATTAAGATGATTTTTATGCATCTTGTTTAAGAAAAAAATTAAAAAGATAGTTTCTTTGTTTTACACACATTTTTTCTCTCTAACTCTCTCAAGAGTTCTTATCTATGCTAGCACAAAGAAAGAATTCTAGCCATTTCCTAGTGAGGTTTTATCCTTCTATCTTTGTGTGAACTTTCATTAGAGACAGTCTGCATTGATCGTTGTGGTTTACGACAACCCAACATGGAGAAGATTAAAGAACAAAGGAGATCGTCAGGAAGGTAAGTAAACTTCTTACATTTCATGTTTTTGTTTTTTTATATCTATATAAATGAGTAGATCCAGTTTTTGAGGTTTCGTTTTATTTCTGCTGAGTATATTTGATATATATTATATATGAGATGCATGAACGGAACTTAACATCTAGGTGTGATGAAAGCTATAATGTGTTTTGATTTTTTAATTTAATGCAATTGTTTTGATTGATCTATTGTGATTCAGTTATGTGTTTTAAAGATGTTCTAATAGATCCAAAATATTAGTACATAATCTGATTTCATAGCATAGACATTGAGAAATCCTATGTATGAATAAATCTACCATAATTGAAAGGATTTGATTGCAATTATAGAGTTAGGTCGACATAAATCCTCTAGATTAGGGTCAAACATAATAACGAAATTCATAAATTGATAAAATAATCTTGTAAAATTTAACTTGAATGATTTCAATTAATAAACCTATGGAATATTTGTTAGTAGTCTTAAGAAAGTTATTAGCATAAAATAGGAATTTCCACAGTCTAGTATTTAGCAAAATAATTTCATGATAAAAGATTAATTATCTATTGGTTTTAGGGGGATTCTTCACCAAGGCACTAATTCTTGATATTGAATATTTTCTAAATAACTTTCTTTGTTTTTATGTTCAATATTGTTTCCTACTTTACTTTAATTGTTTAAGTATTATTTTTAATTAAAAAAATCTAATTCGTAAGCTACATAATAGAAGAAAGGTAATTGCTAGTAATCATTGTCTTTATAGGATCGACTCGTACTTGCCTGTGCTAGCCATATCGATACCGTGCACTTGCGGATAATTAAAATATTGGCCTTAATTTTAGATTAATCATTTAGGAACTAAATTGTTTAGTGCGTAGGTGTGATGAACCTTAAGTTGTAATGATAATACGATATAATATTTTATTCAGTGAATTTTTATTGATCAATTTATTGCAATTCAACTATGCATTTATATTCTTGAACTAATATATCCAGAATATTACTCCAATGCTTGATTTCATATGATTGAGAATGAGAAATTCTTTTATGTGAACAGATCTACTATAGTTGAAAAGATTTGCATGCAAACCTAGAGATAGGTCAACATAAATCATTTGGATTATAGTCAAACCTGATAGTGAAATTTATAAATAGGGTAATGCAAATTTAAGAGTTTTAACTAGAAAGAGATTTCAGTTAATCAACCGAGTGTTAGTTTTTAATATTCTTGAGAAAGATATTAAAATAATATAGGAATTTTCACGATCTAGTAATCAATATTTTAAGCATAAGATTTTAAGATATCTTAGAGGGATTGATCATCTAGGTACTATTTATTTGATATCGACTAATCGTAGTATTTTTCTTTATCTTAGTTCATTATTGTGTCAAATTTAGTTTATTTTGTTTAATTTAATTTTCAATTAAATTTACAACTTGATTCGACAGCTAGATAATAGAAAAAAGGTTAATATTAGTGCTTAAAGTCTTTCTGGGATCAATCTGTACTTGCTATTTCTAGCTACCACTACAACATACATTTGTAGTTAAAACTTAAAATTTTTTATAAGCATATAAAATAAAATCAA
Organism: Erythroxylum baracoense; assembly: GCA_025629805.1. Lineage (NCBI taxonomy): Eukaryota > Viridiplantae > Streptophyta > Magnoliopsida > Malpighiales > Erythroxylaceae > Erythroxylum > Erythroxylum baracoense. The sequence continues at coordinate 4,680 of JAOTAY010021400.1, read as the reverse complement.
TCAGTTGACCGTCAAAAATATGTTGAGCACATCATATGGATTAATCTATATGCCTTTAAGTAAAATATGGCACTTATGCTTGGAATTGGAGGAAACTTGATACCATATGTTTTTTAAATGAAACTTTGGAATTAATATCTGGAATGTGTTGAAAGGGATGTTGATATGAAATTACGGAATATAAAAGCTTACCCAAGACCATTCTTGATTCATCGCTTGATCTTCAACTAAAGAAGATAAAAAAAAATTTGTTTCAAGAACCAACCCTCAACAGCATGCATAACCTAATTCGAGCAAATTATGAATTAATCTACCCAAGATTGAAAGAAGAACAACAAATAAAGATGTCATTAACTGATGAAATAAAATCAATTAGATAAGTCACATACAAAGCATGAAAATCATGTAATGCATTTTAATTATTCGACAAGAATAATAAGGATAAACCTCATAAAATAATGTCATAAAATTGTGTACCCTAGTGATAGTCGAACCTCCCTATATATGGGAGAGGGGTTTACTGAAAATTAAGGAAAAGGAATTACCTTAAACTTATAATTACTTAACCTACTAGGAAACTAACTCTTAGGAAACAAGAGACCTTATTAGATTTGGTAAAGAAAACCTATTAATCTTAAATTACTTAACCTACTAGGAAACTAACTTTTAGGAAAGAAAAGACCATATAAAATTTGGTCAATTTTTCCTTACAAAGAAGGAAACCTATAAATAGTAAATTTGACCATGGGCTTTATTTGCCCAACTTTTTCAGGTCTTATTAAGTGGATTTGCTTGGACTCCTTAATTGAAGCAACTTGGACTTGGGCTTTAGAATAGGCTTCTTTAATTAAATTATTCAAAGACTTTTGGATCCTTTTGGTCAGAGATCTTGTCCTAAGCCTAACAATACCCACAAGTGGATCTCTTTTGAAAGTTGACGGTGGAATTTGATTTGCAGATCTCAAACTCTTATCTCAATTAGTTAAACCATCGACCCCAACTTGAGATGCCACTTCACTAACCCCTTGATCTATATCAATCTCCCTTCCTCAAAAGGATTTGTCCTCAAATACAATAGATAAGTATTAAATTCAAAGTAGAAAGATCAGATACGTTAAAAGTTACACTAACACCATAGTCACCTGGAAGATCAAGTTTGTTGGAATTATTGTTGAGCCTAGCCATAACTTGGAAAGGGCATTGCCCCTAGGATGGAGCTTTTCTTTGGGAAGTGGGAAATCATTCTTTCCACATATGAACCAAGACCCAATCACTAGGCTAAAAAATGACCTATTTTCTCCCCTAATTGGCATTTCGTACATAGTGCTCAGTTTTCTACTCTATAGTTTCATGCACTTTTTCTCTAAGAAGTAGGAAATCTTTCTTTGAACATATTAACCCAGACCCAATCACCAGGCTTAACAATGACCTCTTTTCTTCCCTTATTTTCCTTTCGTACATAGTGCTCAGTTTTGTGCTCTATGGTTTCACACACTTTGGCATGCAACTTTTGGATGAATTCAGCTTTCTTAACTCCATCGACATTCAAGAACTTAGAAATAGGTAATAGAGACAAGTCCAAATGGGTTAGTGGATTGAAATCATAAACATCTTTGAAAAAATAATAATTAGTAGTAGTGTGAATTGTATGATTATAAGCAAATTTAACTATAGGTATAAAAGGCTTTCAACTTTTCAAATTTTGTTTGATTATGACACTTAATAGGGTACCATGTATCTTATCTATGAATTCAGTTTGACCATCAATTTGGGGATGAGCAGTAGCAGAAAACAACAATTTAGTTCCCAGTTTTTCAAAAGTAGCTTAAGAATTTTACGTCTTTATTAGATGCAACACTTCGAGGAATACCATGCATCTTAATAATTTATCGAGAGAATAGCTTAGCCAAATACACAACATTATTAGTTTTCGTACAAGCAATGAAATGTGCCATTTTAGAAAAAAGATAAACTGAAACAATTACATAATCATTTCCTTGCTGAGATCTTGGTAATCCCAACACAAAATCTATAGAAATATCAACCCAAGGGGATGAGGGAATAGGAAGAGGTGTGTATAATCTATGTGGTTTAGATGTTGATTTAGCCATTTTTCCATCAATGCACCATTCATAGATTCTTTCAACATCCTTTATCATATTAGGACAATGAAAATGTTCTTGCAACATATCAGGAGTTTTAAGAATACCAAAATGACCATAAGATCACCACTATAAGCTTCACGTATGAAAAGTTCATGTATGGAGCAATTTGGCACATAAAATTTGTTCACTTTTAAAAAAACCCCATTATGTTTATAGAACTTATTAACTGCACCAGACTCATATGCAGTATAGACACTTAAGAAATCAGGATGACGTTCATAAAAAATCTTTCACATATTCTAATCCTAATAACTTAGTGTCCAAAGTAACAAGCAACCTATGCCTACATGGCAATGCATTAGCAATAAAATTTTCTCTACCCTCTTTATACTTAATGACATAAGTAAAAGATTCAAGAAAAATAGTCCACTTAGCATGTTATTTATCAAGCTTGTTTTGGTCATGTAAATATCTAAGAGATTCATGATCAGTATGGATGACAAACTTTTTAGGCATCAAGTAATGTTGCCATGTTTCCAAAACCCTAATGACAGAATAAACTTCTTCATCATAAGTTGGATAGTTTAAATACACACCATTCAAATTTTCATAAAAATATGTTATAGGCTACTGATAAGTGTAAATTGCATCGTGTTTTAGGACATAATTTGATATGTGTTTAGTCGTTAATTCAATCATTTAATATGTGTTTAGGTATATTGTGTTCGTTTGTTAATTATTTATGTTTGAAGTGTTTTATGGGTTAGTACAAGTTTTTAAGCTTAAATATTATATTTTGAGGTACATTGATGTATTTGCTAGTATTTTAGAGTCAATATCGAAGAACGGAGGAGTTTCAGAGGGAACTCGGGTCATAGCATAGGCCCACGATCGTGACAGAAACTCCAAGTTTAGCCTATGATCATGGCCTGAATGCCACGATCGTGATATAAGGCTTAGATGTGAACCAAGATTGTGGCCTATGTCAGGTAGACATGTAGATGCTTACGAACTTCATATTTCGAGTGACTTTTTCAACCTTTCAGACCCTGGAAAAACCCTGAGGTTACCAAAACATAAAAGACTATTTAAAGAACAACAAGTGAATAGAAGAGGGAGCTTTACATTCAGCCACCCTTAGAAAACCTAAAGAGAGAAAAAGAAGAGAGTGAGAGAGAAGAAGAAGAGTAAGAGGGAGGATCAGGTGGTATCTCGATGCTGCTGCCTTTCATGATTTATCCAACTTAAGTTCCATTTTCTCTTTATTTCCTTTTTCATTTAAATGTATAAAGTTGAGATGGATTGTATGGAAATTATTTGGTCATCCATAGATGTATGCATCACATGCATACAAATGCAGCGAAAGTGTCAGAATCAACCCGGAAAAAATAGAATCATACAGTCATGTATAGAAATATATATAAGAACATGAAATATAAAACTTTTACTTTTTGTTTATCCTCCTTTCTTGTTTTTTCTCCTTGTTTGGGTTGTTGCAAACACCAAACCTTTCCTTGATCACCCAAGAGCATGTAAAGAAGATGAAGAAATAAAGTATAAGGGTGATTTGAACACCAAACTTGATGAGTTCTAGTAGATGCTCAAAATGATGGAAGATAGATCAAGAATCTTATTGCATGCACTTTGATTCATGCAACAATTGCATAAATTGCAAGAACAAGGTTCTTGATACCTCTCTCTCACTCTAGAACTCTTTTAGAGCCCTTATGCTCTTACTTGAGCGTGTAATAAGTATTAAGACCTTGTGTGCATAAGTGAAGAACTCATTTATGTACTCATTCGTGCCCTTTGTTATGATCGTGGCCAACCAGGCCATGATCGTGGCCTACTTCAAAAAATAGACTCACTGCCACGAACGTGACCTACTTAAATTTGGCCATACACACTATGTTTTTTATTTGATCTTTTATGCGTGTGACCCTTAGGTTCTCAGTTATTTTAGGCACTTAAATTAACTATTAATTGAATCAAATCATGAAGGGTTTCATTATGCCAATTTGTCGAAATATAAGTGGATTAACGTACGAACTCTTTGATAGTTAATTATCCAACTTATGAACCTTTCCATAGACAATTTCCGTGCAATTCGTCCTTTCACCATACTATACCCCACTTGGTTCGGAGTATGGGCTATGTGTCAACTCTTAATAGACTGACTAAGTCACAACTAGTCCAAGTGGTGTTAGTTCTTGTCCCAGGATCTCATTACTCTTATGTGTCATTAAAGACTCTCTTCATGACATATAACTGCTCTGGCCAGAGATTCCCAAGCAATGACCCCGACAAGAGGTCATGGGTATCATCTCCTTCTATCAGGAGTGGTGAATCCACTACAAGAGTTAAGACATTTAGTGACAATTTTTTGTGACTAACTGTTATTTCGTTACAAATATTTGCTTTTTTTTGACAAGATAATTAATTGACACTATTGTTTGGATTATCTGTGATGATTTATATTTTTTTCACTAATACAATGATAATTGTGGCAATTTAGTTTCTTTCACAATTAAATTGTCACTATTAATACATTAATAGTGTTAAATTTTATTTTATC
>JAOTAY010021399.1:0-10743 GCA_025629805.1 Erythroxylum baracoense | reverse complement strand
TATCTACTATGCATGTGCATGTATGAATGCATGCATATGTCACTGTTCACTAGCAATTGGTGAGGGGATGTTACAGTCTAGGAGGTCATTGTGATCTTTCCTAGGTATTATCGAATCGGTTCACTTCACTAGCTGTTTACCTTAGAGGGAAAAATTACCCGATTTTCCCAACATGATGGACATCCAAAAAAATGCATATCTAATTCTTGATTTTCTTTATATCGATTGTTATCTAAAGCACAGAAAATTTTAGCTCCAAGTATGTACTAGTTAATTGACTAGATTGTTCTTTTGGTTGAATATTGTTGAAGTTTGATTTCTTTCTATCTACAGGTATTGTTCCTTGTATATTTAGCTTCCGCGGAGAGGCCTGACACTCGATTGCTTTGGCAGCCAATGACACTTCTGGGTAGAACATGCAGCCTCTGTTTCTTTTTTATTCTTTTATGTTTTGTTGATAGCTTAAAAGACGCAATCTCAACTAAATTTATATAAATTGTTTGCCATATTAGCTCTTAATTATTTCCCCTCCATCTGATTCTTTAGGACGAGGCATTCTGAAGGATATTGTTCAATGTATAGCATCTGTGGTAAACGAGATGATGGAAAACCATTGAACTGTCCATATAGTGGCCCTGCTATAAAGGTATGAACTTTGGGAGAGTTTATAGTCCTTTTATCTTTTCCTTTTCGCCTGCCATGTATTCTCATCATGAAATTCTTCCGGGCTTTCTCTTGCGATGAGCTCTGTACTCGTAAAGTTCATTTGGTAGGCTCCTCTTCCGTTCATTCCATGCTCTCGTCTGTGCATGAATTGTTCTTCCTTAACTGTTTTTTGTGCGATATAGCGGACATGCTTTCTATTTGTTTCTCCTTATTTTTCATAAACAGGATATAAACGCTTGAGCTTGGGCAGTTTTAAGTTGCAATGTTCTAAGTAGCAACTTTTTTTTTCCATGCTTCTCAGCCAGATGCTCTTCTTTCACAAAAAATTCAAAGTTTGTGCCCAACAATTACTGGCAATGTCTGCTGCACAGAAACTCAATTTGATAACCTTCGGTCAAATGTCCAGCAAGTAAGTTTTCCATGAAGTTGCTCTTGTTCTCTGACGTTGCTTTAATTTTAATATATATATGTATCTGTTTCACAGGCAATTCCTTTCCTTGTTGGCTGTCCAGCATGCTTGAGAAACTTCTTAAATCTGTTTTGTGAGCTCTCCTGCTCTCCAAATCAGAGTTTGTTTATCAACGTGACTTCCATTTCCCAGGTCAGAGCCTAATCCTGTCACTGCAATTGTAACTTTATTGCAATGACGTACACTTTGAATTATTGAGTTTATTTACGGGGGTATTTTCTGCATTTCATGGAGACAGTTGTAGTGTTGCTTAATGCTGACGAGTTTGAATATGTAAAATTTCACTTGTGGTATTATATTTTCTTTTCAGGTTCAAAACAATTCGACTGTGGATGGAATTGATTTTTATGTAACTGATGCTTTTGGTGAAGGGTTATATGACTCTTGCAAGGATGTAAAGTTCGGGACCATGAATACCAGGGCTCTCAACTTTATTGGTGCAGGTGCTCAAAATTTTAGAGGTAAACGCTACTTCTAAAATCTTGCTGTCTCTCTTGTGCACGTGATACAGGGGTACAAGTGTATGCAATGCAAGAACAAATGCTTGTGCACACCGAACTACACACTCACACCTTATTCCTCAGTTCTATTAATTCTTTTTGGTGAAAACCCATGTGGATGCTTATTCAATCATGAAGGATATTTCCCTGATAATTTGAACCAATATAAGAATTGTTCATGATAAGACAACTTGTCAAGTGATAAAATCCTCAATATTAACTCCATCAATTATGAATGTGGTTCCGTGGCCAGCAGATAATCTGTTACTTGGGAGAAGATTCTAGTCAGAGTTTTACTTTTCAGAGGCCTGCATGACAAGTTTATTTATATAGCTTGAACATGTGTTTAATTGCTTGACCGCTTGTAATAGTTTGTACGACAAAATCAGCTGTATTTCATTTTACATATTAGTTGCTCTTTCATATGCTGATTGCATGTGTAACTGTCCCTTTTGTTTTAGTAATTTTGAGTGATTATCCCATGATTACTTCTTGCAGATTGGTTTGCATTTATTGGAAGGCGAGCTGCTCCAAATCTGCCAGGCTCGCCTTATGCCATTGCATTCAAGTCTAATGCTCCCGAGTCATCTGGAATGAGACCAATGAATGTAACTGCCTATTCCTGCTCTGATTTTTCTCTTGGCTGCTCCTGTGGTGATTGCCCTTCATCTTCTGCATGTACAAATAAAGCTCCATCTACAGACCATGCGGGGGGTTCCTGTCGAGTGAGAATTGGATCTCTCAAGGTGAGGGTGATGAATTATAGGAATTTTAGTATACAGTTATATCAAATAATCTGTACTGATTGGGTGAGCATACCGGGTGAATATGCATCTTTTCATTGTTAATACTTCTATTATTATGTGGTTTACTTATTGCAGATATCATATCAAATCTTGATCACTGCAGGCCAAATGCATCGACTTTGCCCTCACAATCCTCTACATTGTATTGATTTCCATGTTTCTTGGTTGGGGTCTCTTTCAACGAAAAAGAGAAAGGAAACAAAGTTCTACGATGAAGCCATTATCAAATAACATTGATGCAAGTGAAATCCATTCTAGTATTGGGCATAAGAGTCTCCCTCTGCAGGTACTGATTATAATTGATAAAGTGCAAAGAAAGTTACAGTGATTGAATTTGTTTTTTGTTCTCCATTTTTGAAACCTTTGAATTTGGTTTATAACTGAAAATGTCGGCTCATAGGTGCTTGGTATATTGTTTCCTCTGTTAACAAGATTGAAATATTCTGGTATTGTGGTTTTTGTTTCCTACCCTTCTTTTGATAATCATTAGGTACATGAAAATCCTCCTCCAATTGGAAACATGGTTCAGCTCTCAGTTGTACAAGGATATATGTCAAAGTTTTACAGGTCTCTCCTGAAGTCATCATTGCTTGGATCAGTCTGAGTGTATGGTGAATCACCTTTTTGGTTTCTTTATATGCAGGAGATATGGAACATGGGTTGCTAGGAATCCAATCCTTGTATTAAGCTTGTCGTTGGCTGCAGTTCTTCTACTATGTTTAGGTCTTATTCGTTTCAAGGTGGAGACAAGGCCTCAGAAGGTATCATTTGACACCTGAATAACGTTTCAGCAATATGGGCTTTAAGAACATATTCTGTTGGTTTATGCTATTTATTTTCTATTGTTTAAATCCCCATTGGGCATTATTGTGGTATTTATTCTTATTTCTTTTCTTCCAAGTCTTTTAAATGCTGATAAACATAACGTTTTAGCTCTGGGTAGGGCCAGGGAGTAGAGCTGCTGAAGAAAAACAATTTTTTGACAGCCATCTAGCCCCTTTCTACAGAATTGAGCAGGTACTGCAGCTTTTTCACTCATGTTATTATTATATATTTGTATCTTTATTTTTTCCATGTCATGATTTTGTGTTGGCTAGACTTGCTGCTCTTATAAAGACAGTTTGTAGACTAAGAAATAGAACATTGGAAGCTTTACGAAGGCTACACATCCTTTCTGTTTGTTACTATGACAACTTTGGTTTCTTAGTATTCTTTTATCTGAAGTAGTTGAATTTAAATATAGGAAAGAGGAAATCAATAGAATGACTTAGCCGTTAATACTGCAACACCCTCCTAATTGTTGCACTTTGCTTTTGAATTTTCTTACTGCGAAGTAAAGAAATCAATTGTAATAAGCCTTTTGTCTGCACTTTTTTCTTAAGCTCGTGAGTAGTGTTTGGACGTTAACAAATATCCATTGACATATTTTGGTTGCTTTTGTTGCCTCCACTTTTAGGCCATTACATTTCGTTACATAGATGATTACCTACTGATTTGTCCTAGCTCAATTGTTTCCCTCATACATCATTATTAGTGGAGCTAATATTAAATTTTGTCCAGTTGATTATAGCAACTGTTCCAGATGGGGACGGGAATTCGCCAAGTATTATGACAGAAGACAATGTTAAGTTACTTTTTGACGTACAAAAGAAGGTACTAGTGATGTTCTAAGGCTTTCCTGAAATATTTGTTGTATGTCCAATATGTTTTTCATGTTAACTAGGAACTTCTATTTATTGCTTTTTAAGTTTTTCCTTTTCCTTCGTTAATGAGAAATGGCTTGGAATTTTCATTTAAACAGTATTCTTTTTTGACAGGTTGATGGAATCCGTGCAAATTATTCTGGTTCAATGATAGCTTTGAGTGATATTTGCTTGAAACCACTTGACCAAAATTGTGGAACCCAAAGTATTCTGCAGGTTGTTTGTTGCTCGCGTGTATTTGGGTATATGTCATACAATTCAGTTGTATTAGAGTTAATATATGATTGATTTCTGGATGATCTCTAAGTTTTTGCTTGATTCATTCTTTATTTTTGCTCTTAGTAGGCATGCATATGTTAGGCACATTTGTTGCATAGTGTTCTATATTGCATCCATTTCCTGAACAACTTCTTCATTTTACTGAGGTTCCAGTCGTTTAGTTTACACTCTGTTGTTGCTCACTGAACTGGTACCTAGTCAATTAAATGCCTTTATTTTTCTGCATCATATTTTTATTCTATATCTTCGAAATGCCTTAGATTCAGGGCCATGGACCTGTTTAAACTGTGACTAACTGATCTCTCTCTCTCTCTCTCTCTCTCTGTGGTTCATAGTATTTCCAAATGAATCCTCAAAATTATGAGAACAATGGGGGACTTGACCACGTGAAGTATTGTCTAGAGGTATGTTTCTTGATCCTTGTATGGTCTCAAACTGATCTTGCTAGTGTTATAGGTTATCAAGCTTGACATGCAACTGTTTTTCAACTTAATATTCTGGTTAGGCCTGGCTGCAAACAAGCTACTGCACATGTATATAAGGTTGATTGCTACTGTGATGCAAATGCATATTTTGATTGAACTTGGTTATTGATCTTTAAAGTTATTCAGACATTCAAATTATTGATGCTGCTGGATTTCCAATATTGATATGAGAAGTGGATCTCATATTTAGTCAAATAAAATGTCCTGGTGGCATTGACGGCTATTGTGATTCTTGTGACATATCTCCACCACCACCATGCATTCCTTTTTTTTATAAAATGGGCTGCCAGAGTAATCATGGGTATTATTGCAGCATTATACCTCTGCGGAATCATGTCTTGGTGCCTTCAAAGGCCCTTTGGATCCTAGCACTGCCTTGGGAGGTTTCTCAGTGAACAATTACTCAGAGGTACCTTTTGATTTTCCAAATACCAGAATATTTATTAATATAGATCGTGTAATGCTGAGATAGTTTCTTTAACAGGCCTCTGCATTTGTAATAACCTATCCAGTAAATAATGTGATGGATGGGGAAGGAAATGGAACTGCTAAAGCTGTTGCCTGGGAGAAGGCCTTTATTCAGTTGGCTAAGGTATGCTCGTCCTCACTAATTCTTAGGCGCTCAATTTGATCTACATTGTAAACTTTTAATTTTGGAGTTGGTTTAAAGATAATATTCATGATTACTAACAGGTTCATTGCGAATATTCCAACTACTAACTAATTAACGTGTCCACAGATCAACATGTTACTTTATCATTATAAACTTGCTCTTTTATGTTGCAGGATGAATTATTGCCAATGGTGTTATCTAAAAATCTCACACTTTCATTTTCTTCGGAAAGCTCAATAGAGGAAGAATTAAAAAGAGAAAGCACCGCTGATGTCATAACAATATTGGTGATCTTTTTCTCTCTTCTATTTTTGCAATGTACCTAGGCATGAATTTTTCTTTGAAATCAGCTACTATAATAAGACCATTATTCAGTGGAGTGACAGTTGTCCTGGATGTGCAATGAAAAGGTTTCACTTTTGGGAGCCGGAAAAATTTTTTGTACATACACATCTAAGTTCCTAAAACACTACTTTTGGAGGCAAATTTATAAGTTGTAGAGATATTGTTCAATGATTTTGGAAACGTTGAGTTTATAAAATCATATTTCTAAATTTTAATACTGAGTCTAGTATTTCTTCTAATTTTGCAAATGCAACCGTTTACTTATGTAATTACTCCCTACCACCTGCTTTGTTTCAGATAAGCTATGTTGTTATGTTTGCCTACATATCCCTTACACTGGGTGATCCTCCTCGTTTATCTTCTTTTTACATTTCGTCCAAGGTATCTTCTACTCCTTGCTTCCAACTCTGCCTTTCAGTTGATAGGACATGTTGTCTTAAACACTTCCCTCTGATTGTAGCAGTCATCTGTATAACATATCTATTGAAATTTCAGGTGCTGCTTGGTCTCTGTGGAGTTGTGCTTGTTATGCTTTCTGTTCTGGGATCTGTAGGGTTTTTCAGTGCTATTGGAGTAAAATCTACACTAATTATCATGGAAGTCATTCCTTTTCTTGTATTGGCTGTAAGTTTGTTCTTCCATTCTGACTTAAAGATGATCAAGCTTGTGTATTATTTCTATTAATGAGGACAAAATTATCATAGTGAATTTTCGTTGCTGTACATATTGGCTAAGGAAATTGGTTTAGTTTTAAGAAAGCTAAAATTAGCAGCCCCATTCACATGCTTTTGCAGAAATTGCATTTGTTAGTTTGTTGGCCGTGCTGTTAATACATCAAAATCTAATCCTCGTGCCTTCATTTTGACAATTTACTGTGCTTTATAGCAGACATTGTGATAATTGACTTCTTATGTGTGTTATAGAATCTCTTTAATTGTCAAGATTGATGCTGTTTGTCATATCAGGTTGGAGTCGACAACATGTGCATATTGGTGCATGCTGTTAAGCGACAACCATTGGAGTTGCCTCTAGAAGGAAGAATAAGCAACGCCCTTGTGGAAGTTGGACCATCCATAACACTGGCAAGTCTATAGGAGGTTTTATCATTTGCAGTTGGAAGTTTTATTCCCATGCCAACAAGTCGTGTGTTCTCAATGTTTGTTGGTCAGAATTTTATACATTTTCCTAAAATAAATATGAGTATTCTTTATTTTACTCTTTCCAAATTGTCACACCATTCTATGACTTGGTTTGTTGCAGCACTAGCAGTTCTGTTAGACTTCCTCCAAGTTACAGCTTTTGTTGTAATAATATTTTTTGACTTCTTGAGGGCAGAGGATAAGAGAGTTGATTGCTTTCCATATTTAAAGGTTACTTTAACAAGCACGGATTCTAATAGTATTGTGTCCTATGCTTATATTTTCAGTGCTAGTAAATGAATGATACTTTTTTTTAATGTCGCGTGTATCTAAAGTCACAATTTTTGTGTATAATCATGTTACATTTTTGTCTTGGTTAAAAAAACAAAAAGATTGGGTTGAGATCGTGCGTCCCACTGTAACCAAGTTTGTAACTACATTTATTGTTATTTTAAATTTTATATTAGACTCATATTTATTTATTATTAGTTCATTATATAATAATAAACATTGGTGTATGTTTATTTCAATAAAATATTTTATTTTTACTTATTCTTTTAAGTTTTACTTCTTATTTATTATATACCAGTTTTATAGCGGTTCACTACCAATTGTACCTCTAAATCTTAAACCTTTCATTCGACCAGTTCAATGTTCGGTCTGGTTTTTAAAACATTGGTTCAAACTTAGGTATTGGAGACTCTCTATTGGCTCCCACAGACTCCAGGTCAGTTGATTCTGTAACTTGATCTCCTATAACAGATGACCTATAAAAAATAATTGTGATCACTATACGAGTCTCTCACTATATATAATGTCAAAATGTTCTTATATCTGTCCCTATGGATGCCAAACTATATTTTGATACCAAAAATGTAACAGCTTACTACCATAGAGTATATACTCAAACACCTAGACGACATTCAAGAACATACCCTATGACAATCACATGTTAGAGCAATCACAATCACTTAATATGGCATCATAAATAAATCACAAAGATATTAAAAATAAATTTACAATGTCGCTTTTCAGTCCACAATCCATATATACACTATATCAAAAGCATATGAGAGTCTACTGCTCTTTACAACATATTCTACATAGAGTGAGAAATTAAACAAATACATTCTATCTAACTCTTCAGTCTTAGTTGACCAAACCTTTGAGTCATTTCTTGAGTCCAAAATGCAAGTACAAGACTTCTTCTAGAATGTCTTAGAAACTAAGTCTCCTCTCTTGCACCTAAAAACCAATGTTGCAATTTTGATAAGTTTTGCGAACTTAGTGAGTGAACCATCGTTGATGTGCTCACTCATATCAGAATACAACCTCACAAATACAAACCAAAGTCACAGTATACTTCATCTTAATAATACATCATCAATTTCACATATTTCATATAATCTTTTCAGAATAATTCAATTCTCATTCTCAGTCAATAATATTATCAAATTTACATATACATTGCATATCATCATATCAACATAATTCAATATTTGTTCTCAATCATTCATATACTACATTTAACAATATATTGCAGACGCATATGCATATAAGACTCGGCATTTGTTTTTATTATTTTGTGACCGAGCGCCTATTCATTGTCCTGTATCCCTTGTAGATACTAGGCTCTTCTCACATTCTGTCCCATACCCATTGTGGATACTGGACTCATTAATCACTGAGCGTGTGGCTTTTTATGCGTATTTTTTGAGCTTTAAGCTCTTTTTAGACTGGCCACTTTGGTCACAACCCCTTTATCTAGTCATGCATATCATGTAATCAAATGTATGAATTCACATATCACACTTTCAATACCTTTCATTCATTTTAGTCACAGTCACTTTTCATATTCATCGGACATAAGTCTGGTATTTAATTTTTTGTTGAGAATACACTTTCTATATTCACATTCAATTAAGAAACACTTCCAATACATTCCCAAATATCAAACTCCTCAGACCAATCAATGTCCAAAATTGTCACAATTATAGCAATAACAATTTAATAACTAAAATTGAAATAAAAACAAATAAAAAATTGTGAGATAACATCTAGGTTAATTGACAGTCTGCTCCAGATGGCTATTGCCTTGACGAATCGGCAATGTTTGGATACTGGCGTTCGACTTATGTGTCTAAACCATACAATACACATATTTACACATTACTAAATTGCTCAATCATATTAGTAATCAATCATACACATATGTATATGTATTATGCTCAATGCATGCTCAATGACTTTCCCAGTTATGTTTCCTTAATTATAAGTCTTGATCATTCAAACCATTCATTCATTAACCCTTTTCTAACAATATACATTCACATAATTTACAAATTCTCATTCATTCATACCATTCACATCCTTTAACACTCTTAAAGTCCAAATTTGATATATTGATAACAAACAATCTTTTCCTTAAGGTACAACATCATTTAACAACTTCAACTTATCAAACATTTAATCAACTTATTCAAGCAACAATCTAGATTTATTTCAATCCTTAATCAAGTCTATATATACCATAGTAAAGTACCTTATCCTTAATTGGTTCAAGAATTACACAAATTAAAGTTATCACTTCAAAGCCTTGACCACGATCATGGTGGACCTTCCCATGATCGTGACAGAAGCTAATGTAATAGGCCATGATCGTGAGTACTATCCCACGATCATGACAGAACCCAAATAATCAGGCCACAATCGTGCACTACATTATTTCCCCCAATTCTGGACAAATGAATCAAGCTTGGACACATACCAAACACTTGTATTATCTAGATTACAAGCCCTTTAAACCTACTTCATTACTTGATCATCTAGCTTCCATCTTGATCTCACTAAGGTTTATTAAACTTTGCCCATTTTTATCATTAACAATCATTTCATATACATATATATGCATTTTCAATTCAAGAACACTTTATTACCATATATTTTTGGCATAAATTGACCTTCTTTATACATCAAATTTTGTTCCAATTCATCTATATAATAACCTATACTCTACTGTTTTCATTCACCAAGAACAAGTATAAAAAACTTCCAAGTTCATTCAACATATTCCAGCATACTTCATTATCAACATCATATACATTTCATTCCAATTCAAGCATTATTCTCATACTATTAAACATGTCATAAAGATCAGATTGCTACTTACTTATTAAGCTTTCAATTTTATCTCAACACTTCAGATTAAACTAGCCCTTCATTCATGTAAGATTCATCACAAACTCAAGGTGAAAATAAGTCAAATTTCGTCAAAGACAAAGGACAACAATCAGCTGGTTCTTTGGCTATTTTGTGAAGGGTAACAATCTGGTTTTGATGTAGCAATTTGACAAGGACGAAAACAAAATACAGAGAGATGAGTTGAGAGCAATTTTTGGTGGAAAAATAAGGAAGAAGATAATAGAAACGTTGTTGCCTTAGCTTAGCTAAACAAGGTGCAAAATGTCTTTATGTTACCTAGACATACGTCATTTGGCATGTAAGCCATCTATCTCTTCCATTAGCTGCCATTTGTCTCACAATTATTGATACACTTGTCACTCTATAATTGATCCATTTATCAATTAATTAATAGTCCATTTGTCACTTATTTAACTATGCCAAATGTAACACCCCATTATCTTAGGGTACGCACCGGGATGCCCGTAGGTCATTCCGACACATAACCTAAGATAAGGGAGCGTTACGTGCAATCACTACAAACTCCACATGGCATCA
>JAOTAY010021398.1:0-10743 GCA_025629805.1 Erythroxylum baracoense | reverse complement strand
TAAGTTTTGTCACTAAAAGCCTATGAAATTTGGCGCCAAAATAATTTTGGCGGGAATTAATTGTAATTGTGACAAAATATATGTTGATAACTAATATTTATTATTTTGTTATGACCAAACATATTTTGGTCACTAATATTGTTTTCGGGTTGTGACGAAAAGGTTTATCTTCACATAATATTTTACTTGTTGTGACAAAAAAATTTGTCAATAAATATTCAATTAATTAGTTTCTACTTCATATTGTCACAATAACCGAACTATAACTATGGCAACAACTATTCGTAATTTAGTGACAATTTTTTTGTGACTAGCTGTTTTTATCATCACAAATACAAATTTTTTTAGTGACAAGATAATTGATTGACACTATTGTTTAGATTATCTATGATGATTTATATTTTTGTCACTAATGCAATGGTAATTGTGGCAATTTGGTTTCTTTCACAATTAAATTGTCACTATTAATATATTAATAGTGTTAAAATTTATTTATCACTAAGTTTTGTCACTAAAAGCCAATGAAATTGGTGCCAAAATAATTTTGGTGGGAATTAATTGTAATTATGACAAAACATATGTTCGTAACTAATATTTTCTATTTGTTGTGATAAAACATAGTTTGGTCACTAATATTGTTTTCTTGTTGTGACGAAATGTTTTATCGTCACACAATATTTTATTTGTTGTAACAAAAAATTTTGTCAATAAATATTCAATTAATTAGTGTCTACTTTATATTGTCACAATAACCGAACTATAACTATGATCATTACTATTCATAATTTATTGACAATTTTTTTGTGACTAACTATGTTTTCATCACAAATACGAGTTTTTTTAGTAACAAGACAATTGATTGACACTATTGTTTGGATTATCTGTGATGATTTATATTTTTGTCACTCATACAATGGTAATTATGATAATTTAGTTTCTTTCACAATTAAATTGTCACTAATAATATATTAATAGTGTTAAAATTTATTTTATCACCAAGTTTTGTCACTAAGAGCTTATGAAATTTGGCATCAAAACAATTTTAGCGGGAATTAATTGTAATTATGACAAAACATATATTGGTAACTAATAATTTCTATTTGTTGTGATTACATTACCAAAGTGATGGATTACATGGTATGGAGAGGATGACCTATCCTTTATAATTTGGTTCTCTAAACCAAAATTGTATTATTATTTTTGTGACATTTTGAAGTGTATTTGCAAGTCTTTAAATTTTGAATTTTTGCAATTTCAATTTCTCATTATTTGGTTTACTAAAACAAAAGTCAATTTGAATTACTTGGTGACTAAAAAATATTGATTTAATTCAAATTTTGATTATATCAAAATTGGACTATTAAGTCAAGCCCTGCTCATCTTTCCGTTAGGCATGTTTTTAAATTCGTAATATCATGTTTGGGTTTCAGTTGCATTACATTGTGAATGTAGTTTCTTTATTGTAAATGTAAATATAATTATAATTATATTTTTCATAATAATAATTACTGTTGTTAACGTATGGCAACGTTACGGAGCCATAATCAACGCAGTCTAAACTCAAGGTTTCAATCAAAATGTTGACGTATTAATATATTTATGGCCAATATGGCAACGTTACGGAGCCATAATCAACTACGAGCAGACAACCATCAAGCCCTAGGCACCAAACAACTTAGAAACACTGTATAAGTTTGATGATCTCTTTCAAACTTGATTCGACTATCTCATCTAAATTGTCTTCTTGCTTTGCATTCATAGATGCTGGTGTGTTTTTATTCCATAATAAAGTCTTATGATATTCGTAATAAACTAGGATATCATACATCTTGATTTTCCATAAAGTTAGAATTATGGTCAAATTTCTTAATCTCGAATTTGGTTACCATTATAAACGAACTATTTCTAGCTTTAATATCAATTTACTGTAAATCAAGATAATTAAAATAATACGATAAACAGGAAGAAAAACTTGAACGCAAAATTTACGTAGTTTGACTTTAAGCCTATTTCTACATTTAAAGGAGAAAACATATAATTTAGTAAAAAGAAAATACAATAATTATAAGAAGAAATAGTGCCCTCGCACTGTCGGCGATGTCACTGGTGGTGATGCTAAACCGGGTGCTGTAACATAAGGGGTCGGGTAGCATCATCTTTTTCACGTCTCCTCGGTCTCGTCGACTTGTGAGTTAGTGATTGTGAATGCTTTTGAGTACACCAAAAGCTTAAAATCCACACATATTCTATTAGAGAGGAGGTGGTAAAGTTGATTTTTGATGGTCAGAGATCGAAGACGATAGTGCCCACGACAGTGCCCTCAAAAATCAGGTTTAAACTAGCATGTGTTACCCTTGGGAACTGGTTTCCTTTGCATTATGGTTAATTTTTGAAAAGTTCAGTGGAAAAAAAATGAAGTCTTTTACATGTAATTTACTTCATAACATTGGTTTTGCTTGGTGGGTTTACTTGCAAAATTGTTATGATTTGCGTTGAACCGAGAAAGTTTCAAACTTTGACTTTACCAGGTTGCTTCTGCTGAAGAAACTGGGTTCCATGATCCTGCTCAAGTTTTGGTTCTTAACCAGCAATGGCTTGGGCCTTCTGGTGGAGAATGCCATGATTCTAGTAATGTGTTGAGCATGATTCAGTGCTTATAGTGTGCTACTTCTGTTTATCTGGGCTGATTTGATAGTTTGTATGGTTTCTCAGACAATAAGGCTGGTCAGAAAGTCTTGCATGATGATGATAGTTGCCAAAATGAATCAGATCATTGTAATGGCGATGAGAACCTCATTCATACTGGTGAAGAAAAGCCAAAGATGGGAGAGTTGAGATGTACTTTGTATATAACAGATGAGTCTGCTCTTGATGGTGAAGTGGGCAAGAGGCTAAATTAGATGGTTCCAGTTCCTATAAGTATTGCTCAGGGGATGACAATTTTATATTTTTTTGCCTAAGAGTGTTCAATATTGTAAGTTTTACTTGTCTAAATATTTTAATCTCTGCGGGAATTGACTCTCCTTTTTTTTTTTGCAAAGCATGTTCTTAAAACCAATGGACAGATGCCATCAGAAGATGTGGAGGTCTCTTCTCATCAAAGGCTACTAGATAGGTCTCATACTGATTCTTCCTATGCATGTTTTCATGAATTTAAGCAATTTATTAAATTATGCAAAAATGCCTGAACATTGCAGTATTTATGAATTTTGATCTGAAGTTTTTCAAGCAAATACATAATTCAAAAGTACTTGTAACTTTTTCTCTTATTGGTGAAATTAGTAACATATATTGGTTTAAACCTGACTTTCAAACAATGATGTGCTGTTTGTTTTTCAGGCCGAAAGTATATGATCTAGTTGAAAATAAAGTTGAAGGAGATGGTAACTGTCAGGTTTGTTTTGTTTTAAATTTTAAAGAGCTATTTTCTTATCAATTGCTCACTTGTTTTAGTTACTACTCCGTGTCATTCTATAAGGTATATAATATTTTCAGTGAGAAGATTTTCTCCACTCTTGTCTTCTCCTAACTCAACTTATTATCATCATCCCACAGACAACCTTATCAGGGTCCAATAACTTTGGAAAGCTGGTAATATCAGCTGATGCATTGAAATATATTTCTCATGTGAAAATCCATCTTCTACTTAGCCTCATGCTAGCCTTGGACTTGAAGAATCTTCTCAAATTGGTCCATGATGATCTCATGTAGCAAAGGATCTCATGGCCCACTTGGTTAAATTGCAATCCTCTCTTGCTGAAGTTAACAAGTAAGTGTTAGTACTAGCCAAGAACAGTTTTGGAGCAAACATGAGTTCTTTTTGCTACTTTTGATGACATGCTTTTATTCTGTTAGGGCCTTGTGTATATCTGTTGCTTAAAGTACTATTTCTTGCAATATATCTTATTGTTAAACATAGAAACTCCCTGGCACATGTTCAATAAGTCCTTATTTTTTTCTTGTTAATTTGAAATCCTGAATTTGAATATGTTGGTTCAGTTGCAAATAGCTCTGAACAGATCGTGCTTTCAAATTGGTTAAATGCCTTATGTCTCAGTGACTTGGTTACATGCAGATTTAGTTATCTCTTTTTGACATATGCTACCTCTTTTTATTCGAACCTTATTTCCACTTAATATAAATTCTTTTAGTTTTCTGTGATATTTTGTTTAGAAACTTGCATTAGTGGGTTAGTGATGGTGCGAAAGATCTGATTGCAAAGGGCATGCCTTATATTTTTTTCAGAAATTTATAGAAAACTTTTAGTTAATCTCTTCTGGAATCAAGTGGAACTAGTAGAAGTTGTCAGTGTTAAGGACAACATGTATCCCCTATTAGGAAAGTTAAGTCAAAAATAACTTAAACATGGTATGGTAAATGTTTCCATGTCATATAACTAAAAGCATGATTAAATATCTTTGGTTATTAATGTTTGATTAAATTGAAAATTTGAGGATTATTTCTTAATATTGTTTGTTCTTAATAGATGTAATTCTGTAAAGTTTTTTTTTTCTTGGCAGAACTGTAAACTCAAAAACAAATGCATGCCATTTTAAGAATTCTAGGTGATTTTGTATTTATAGTTTATATATTTTGAATGAATAAGATGTAAGATGACTTTAATGTTATTCTGTTGCAATTTGCTGGTGTAATCCTTTATGTCCTAATACCATCTGCAAGTAATGATGCAATCAACCTTATTACAGTCAATACTGTTTGCAGTGGGTTTAGTCTTGTATTATTTTGTTCCTTCTTTTGTGCAAGTTCCTGTATGCTTTCCCTTTCTAATTGGTCCTTCCTTATATTTTTGGATATGCAGTGACTTTGTTCAGAGGTCCTTGCAAAAGGCCTACAGCTGGAGAGGATGTGAAGGAAGATTGCCCAAAGGATGTGACAAACACTGAACTAATGTGTATAATTTTTTTGTAACATATAATCTTTATTTAGTGACAACATTATTGTAACATTAACTTTCATATTTGTGACGAAATCTATTAGATAATATCATCACTGATGTAAATTTCTTTTACTAATAATGCAATTCTATTATTGAATTGATAGTTTTATTTGCGACAGTAGTAAACAAATTAATGACAATATTTTTTGTAAGAACAAATTTTCATTTGTGACAAAATGATGTTGATTATTTTTTCTTAAAATATTAGTGACCAAGAAGCAATAGACACTGATAAAAAAAGCATGAGTGGCAAATATGGTTACTATTTTCAATAATTTCAATGGTGATAATGTTGTCACAATAAAATGAAGTACTGTTACGACTTTATTCGTCACTACTTTATATTATTTGTGTCAACAAATTTGTCATAAATATGTAAAGTTATTGTGACCATATAGTGTTGTCACACATTTCATAGGTTTTAGTGTCGATACTTTGGTCACAATAAAATGAAGTATTGTTACGACTTAATTCGTCACTACTTTATATTATTTGTGTCAACAAATTTGTCATAAATATGTAACGTTATTGTGATCATATAGTATTGTCACACATTCCATAGGTTTTAGTGTCGGTACTTTTGTCACAATTAAGTGAAGTACTGTTACGATTTAATTCGTCACTACTTTATATTATTTGTGACGATAAACTTGTCATAAATATGTAAAGTTACTGTGACCATATAGTTTTGTCACACATTCCATAACTTTTAGTGTCGGTACTTTTGTCACAAAAGTGTCGCATAATTGTGACCATTTTCTAAATTTGTCACTATTTCATTAGTGACGGAAGTATTTGTGACGGAAGGTGACGACTTCAAAACGTGGACACTATTAAGAATGGGGACTAATATTATTGTTTTTAGTGACAACTTTTGCTTTCACTAAAAATACAATTTTTTGTAGTGTAATTTTGTGCTGTCG
Organism: Erythroxylum baracoense; assembly: GCA_025629805.1. Taxonomy (NCBI): domain Eukaryota; kingdom Viridiplantae; phylum Streptophyta; class Magnoliopsida; order Malpighiales; family Erythroxylaceae; genus Erythroxylum; species Erythroxylum baracoense. The sequence goes on along the minus strand of JAOTAY010021398.1, from coordinate 4,863 downwards.
GTAAATTTAACGACAGACAAGGCTTCTCAGTCGGTAAATTTACTAACAGATTTTCCAAATTTTTCGGTACATTTATGACTAATTATATCGATGGAACTTAGTAATCTGTCAGTAAAGTCATTACATTTTATTGACAAATTTTGGTTTTTCGTATGTAAATTTACTGATACTGTTTTTTTATTTTTCCTTGCATTTGATTTTATTTGGTAATCTTATGATTGATGTATAATTTATATAGTTATCAGTTATCTGTTGATAATATTTTGATTTGTTTCTATGTTTAATTTGTTAAAACAGAAAGTTGATTGATGATATAAAGTAAAAATTATCTTAGTTGATTATTTTATACAACAATAAGTATTTAATTCATACAAAATGACTACAACTACGCTATTCATTTGGTGAATGCAGATGCTCTGAATGTTGCGATAAGGTACTGCCCTTCCCTTTCAACACATTATTCTCATTATAAAGCTGGGCTATCTACTCCATCGATTGTTGCAACTGAGTTGCTAGTGCCTATACTATGCTTTAAAGCTCATGGACTTCATTGGACGCGGACCACCTACTAGATGTTGTTCTATTGGATGTGAAGGATTGCGAATAACATGTGTTCGCAAATGAACTTAAATCGAATATCCTTCCACGACGGTCCCTACCACCCACTACATAAAGATATGTTTTACTCTTATCAACATCTTCGGACTACTGAGATTGTCGTTAAATGTTTTCTTATATTTGGTCATATCAGAAGGAAATATTTATGTTAATAAGTGATAACTATTAAGCATTAATATTAAAGTATAAATTTTACATACTTTTAGTTCTCTAAATCGGGTGTTGACGAAGGTCACACTGTCATGCTTCTTAGTGTGAGTGTGCAAAAAGAGCTGACAGGTGTAGGCTTCCTGTCGATAGACTTTTTCTACATCAGAATAAAATGTTATAGGTTAACTACAATTTACAAAAGTTTCAGCAGAATTTCCTCTATTTTTATGATATTTACCCTTGTTAAACAAAGAAAGTAACTCAACAAGACAGCCATATATGACACCAGAAATTTATAACATTATCATTCTCTATAATACACATATTTTCATTCCAAAATTCACATATCAAATCAAATTGAAATACATCAAAGTAAAAAAAATTAGAATATAAATGTAAAGTATAAATACTTACAAGTCTACCTGCGTGCTAGTGGTGTATAATAGATCCTCCAGTATATACAGGAAGACTCTTTCACCCTGTCCTCCACATCTATTGGTAGAATTACGCTCTGAAATGGACACTGCCTTAGGTAATGTTCAATATTGCTACCAACGACTCCATATTTCTTCATAAATATAAGGAGATCGTAAACCAGTCTTATGTATTGCACCAACAAAGTCTCTATAACGTGTATGAGCTCGTCTCTCCCATACCTTATAAATAACCACGTCAAATCTAGAATCTCAAAAAAATCTTTTTTAAAAAATAGAAAACATACGATAAGTACTTATAACCTACAATATTTATCTAATTATTGTATAAAATTAATAGAAAAATACAAAAACATGTCTTTTGTACCTCAAACTCCTGATAATAAAAATCATTTGTCACCTAAGAGATATTCTTCTATATGTAACCCTCAAAATCAATCTTCTCCTCAAATTTAGATGTCATGTTTCTTGAGCACAGTCCAAACAGAATTAACTTAATATAAAAACAATTGTATATCATTTTTAAATTTAAACATATAACTTAATTATAAACATATGGTGTTTCATGTCTTCACAATTTGTTTCCCAGAGGACAGGATCATGGTGACCTCTAGCCTGGTCCAAAAGCCACAGACGGAAAGGAAGAAAATGTCACCTACAGAAGGAGGAAAGCACTTAAAAGAAAGGCTAGTCTAACTCTTAGACGGACAAATGTCAACATTTGAGTCAAAGTCTTCAACCAACAATATGAAAAAAATACCCCTATTGTCATGATCAGAAATGAGATACTCAAATGTATCAAGAATTTCACTTATAAATTGTTGACAATTATGATGTAAGTTCTTCCATCAACTCCCTTAACTCCAAGATGGAGGCCACCTCCTTCATCTACATCTTTTACCCCTGATATCTCTGTCGGTATAGGGGTGGTGGATGGTGTACCAGTAGGTATGGAAAGTGATGCCTCAACTACAAGTATAGTAGTTGGAGGTACAGCATCTGATTCTGTTGTAGCTGCAGAATGTGATGCTTCCTCTCGAAAGTAATTGGCTCCAAATCGTGGTCTGAACCTTGATTGCATCATATCCTGTTTTCTCTTTGGTGGCATATTTTAACCTAAAATTTATATTTTATTGAATATTTCAGAAGTATAACAATTTCAATCCAATATATTGTTGATTCAATAATTGATTTATTAAATATAATATTCTATTACAAACACAAATTAATCGCTATAAGCATTTAATTATAAATCAAAGTTGTCGTCATCTTCTTTTTCTGAAGAATTAGATTCAAACTCAGGCTCTTATTTAGATCTCTCACCCTCCTCATTCTCTCCAGATGAAATTTCAACATATTCATTAGTTAGATCGTTCAAAGGTTCATTCTCATCATATGTAACAGATGCATTTATTTCATAAACATCTTCCTGAAACGCTTCACTTTCAATTCTCTGTTCTCCTTTTCCATGTGATTCAAAAACACCTCTAGGTTTAACTTTGCAAATGGCCAACCAGTCTGACTTATCTCGTCGTAAGATGGAAAAGGGACATAATACATTTGGATCGCTTGCATCACCAACACGAAAGGTTCAAATTGTCTAAATCTTCTTCACTGGTTGATTTTAACCAGATATTATTAGTTATGCACTTTTATACCAACGTTAGGAGTTGGATCAAACCAGTAACACTTAAATATCACACTCGACTTTATTGGCAATGTAGGGTACTTAATTTCAAATATCTCAACAATTTTACCATAGTAATTCATCAATTTTTCCTGTATGTAAACTCCACTATTTACTGTTGCAATGCTATGACCATGATATTGTTGTGTTGGAAGAAGAGGAAGAAGGAACCCATTTGATTCCTATGGTTTCTAAACTAGGTCTTGGGTTTTCTAACCTAGATGGACTATGGGTAGGTTAGGTTTGAGCTTAATTTGTATTTATTACAATATTTTTGTGATTATTGAAGTTTATAAATTTTATTAGAATGTTGTTTTGAATGGAACCTTGGTTGTTTTAGGAAACTAAGAGAACCCTACCCAAGGGCAAAAGTAAAGACAACATTGAGTTGGATTTTTGTAAAGGATTCAGGTAGGTAATGTATTCATAGTTATTGTGTAATTAGGCAAATTCTTGCCTATGTGTGTGTACGCTGATTTGCTTGCATTTGATTTTCCTGAAATTAAAATCGTTGTGAATGCTTGAAAATGCATGATGAATTATGATTATGTTATGTCTTGAAAAAGGTTATGATATTTGTATAAAAGGAAAGAAGAAAAAGTAAAAGAAGCACAAGATTATGGATTTGTTATTGACTATATTGAGCATAAAATTTGTTTGTGATTGGGCAAGAGAGGAACCCGTTTCGTTAGACACGTGCACGTTGACCTATAACCTTCTCCCAGCTGCCCGCTTAAGGACACGAGATCCTGAGAAATAAGACTCGTTTTGTTCACAGTGGAAACTTCGGTTTCTTCGTTTCGTTCCACGGCACTCTCGAGCCATTTGTTTGTGCATTGCATCTTTGAATTGTCAAGTATGATGTATTTGAGTATTGTGTTTAATGACTAAAATCTATGTATTTTGTTATTAGTTTTAGACTAAATTGATAAATGCTTGAATTGCTAGCTATACATGTGCATATGCTTGAATTTTAGTTGATTGCCGATGGCTATAAATGCATTAGCCACTAAGTCGTGTAGCTCAACCCATTCTTTTCCCCCTTCTCAGGTGAGATAGTTAGAAATCCTTGCAAGGCATCAGAAACTTCAAGATAGTTAGAGACTTTTGTACTAAGTTAGTGAACATTTTGGATAGCCTTATAGGCATATCAAACATGAGCATCCTTGGCATTTTTTTTAAGTTAGTGATGTGTATGTTGATATGTAGTAAAGCTTTTTCAAATATTTACTTTGCTTAGTAATGAGAATGAGAATTTGAGAAATTGCTTTTCTGTACGATGAAGTTATTTTTACGGGTTGAGTATAATAGTTGTGGAAGTGGAATGGGTATGTGCACATTTTTCTTCGTTGAGATTGCAAAAAATGTTGTTTATTTTAGAATAACATGTTAGAGATTGGAAAGGTTGTATGGGATTAATCATCTGAGGTGGGATTCAAGAATTTAACAAAAGTACTTAGTAGTTGAAGTGACATGAAGAGATATGGCATTTTACAAGTTTTTATAGGTGTAAAAATTGTGTTCTAAATTCAAGGGAGAAACTGTACCAATTTAGGTAGAATTAGCCAAAATTGTCTTCTTTAAAGTTGTAGATCATTCTCTTAGCTTTCCAACAATATAAAGTATGAAATTTTTGGACTTTGGATGCAAAAGATATGGTCTTTAGACAAAGCATAGGTACTAGATGAAGCATTAGATGAAGCGTTAGACGAAGTGTCAAAAGAAGCATCAGACAAAGCATAGGTATCAGATGAAGTGTCAGATCAAGCATCAGACAAAGTGTCAGATGAAGTGATAGATGAAGCATCAGATGAAGCATAGGTATCAGGCGAAGCATCAGACAAAGCATCAGACGAAGCGTCAGACGAAACACCAGAGGAAGCGAAGCATCAGTCGAAGCGCTAGACAAAGCATGGGCACCAGATGAAGCAATTGTGACCCTCTAGATGGAAAAATCTTTCTTCATAGTCTTCA
>JAOTAY010021397.1:0-10745 GCA_025629805.1 Erythroxylum baracoense | reverse complement strand
GCTACTAGACCGAAGCACACTCAGTGAACATTTTCCAGATCACTACCACTTTTGTTTCTAAATCTTTCCTTATCACAGCTCATACTAAGATCATCTTCTCTACTTCATTTTCAACTCTATATCATCTATAAAGATATTATAGTCTATGATTATCATGAACATCAATAACAGAACATACATACATACATATATATATATATATATATATATACGTGTTCTTTATCACTTTCACCCTAATTCTTCCAATTTCATAGTCTCTCACTACCAAAGTCATCAAAGCAAAACATGAACCTATCCACACTTCTCATGTACTGCTCGAAATTTTCTAAGAAAAATTTCAGGGTCCAACAGAGAATATGGAGATTCGAGAGTGTCTGGGAGAGAGATGAAAAATGAGAGAGAAGAGCAGATGGGTTAGGGGGTGGGTTGGGTTAAAATTTTAGGAATTTTTCTAATTAGTCCCTGAAGTCTTCAAACCTTACGGTACCGGCCGATATACGACCTATATTTTGAATATTGGGTAGTACCAGGCGAAACCTCCAGTACCCACAACCGGTACCATTTTAACCGATATCGTTCCGTTTTCTGGCCAGTACTGACTAGTACGAACCGGTACTCATAACCACGATAATCTATACTATACACCTGTGTATAACCTTTAGCTACCAAACGAGCTTTTAGACGATTAATTGTGCCATCAGAATTGACCTTAACATTGAACACCCAACAAGAACCCACAATTGTTTGACCATATGGAAGAGGAACAAAGTCCCATATATTATTAGTTTGTAAAGCTAACATCTCTTCTTCCATGGTATGTTTCCATCTAGGATGATCCAAAACTTCTAAAATAGACTTAGGTATAGTTATAAAAGACAAAGTGGATGCCAAAGCGGCATATGAGGGGGATAATGAATTATAAGAAACAAAGTTTGAAATAAGGTGAGATGTACAAGACCTTCTTTCTTTACGGAGAGCAATGGGCCAATCAAGGTCACCATGTGATGGAGTTGAAGACGGAGAAGACAATGGTGACGAGCATGAATCGTCTGGTTTTAATTCAGGATGAGTGCATTGAGTATAAAACTACAAATTAGGATGAGATAGATGTTCCAAAGGAGTAGGATTAGTATTAGAAGCAACATAATTGGGAGTTATTTGGGAAGGAACCAAAGGAATTGGTAGACACTCATCAATGTCAGTAGAGACAGACTGGGCATTAGAAAAGTACTAAGTGTCTTCAAAGAATGTAACGTCAGCAGACACAAAGAAATGATTCAACGAGGGGCTGAAACATTTATTCCATTTTTGCAATCAAGAGTACCCGAGAAAAATGCACTTTATAGATCTTGGATCTAATTTATCCGTGTTAGGCTGAAGTTGATGAGCAAAATAAACACATCCAAATACTCAAGGGTTAATGGAAAAAGGATATTGATATGGAAAGAGAACTGAGATTGGAGTTCTACCCGTTAACATAGAAGACGACATTCGATTGATAAGAAAACATGCAGTGAGTACAACATCTCCCAAGAAACTTTTGGGTACATTTATGTGGATTAACATGGTATAAGCGGTTTCAACAATATATTGGATTTTTTTCTCAGCAACCTCATTTTATTGAGGAGTGTGTAGGTAGGAAGATTGATGTTAAATACCTTGTTGTTTCAAGTAGCTGGCGAATGAGCTAGAGAAATATGCTTTAGCATTATCACTATGAAGATTATTGATTCGGGTATTAAACTGATTTTGAATTTCAGTATAGAAAGAACAAAATATAGAGAATAGTTCTGAATGATCTCGTATTGGATATAACCAAGTTATTCAAGAGAAATCATCAACAAAAATTACAAAAGTATTGAAATCCCAACTTGGACTTGATACCACTCCCCCAAATATCTGTATGGATTAACTTAAAGGATTTTTCAACTCTTTTATTGACTCAAGGAAAAAAAGAATTACGATGATATTTTCTTAAATGACATGACTTATAATTTAAACTGGAAACATAATCTAACCTTGGCACCACTTTCTTAAGATTTTAGAACGATGGATGACCCAATCGACTATGGATATCAATAGGAGAGACTGAAACTGGATATGCGATGGATGATTGCAACTTGTGAAAATAGTACATTCCATTCGATTCACGCCCTTCTTCAATCGTCATCTTGGTCTTTATCTTGGATAATGACATTTTCAGGGTAGAAACATACAGAACAATTTAGTTGCTTAGTTAATTTGCTCACAGACATAAGATTGAAAGGAAAGTTCGGTACAAATAATATAGAGGGTAATGTGAGAGAAAACAAAAATGAGAGATCCGACCACTTTAATGGTGGCAGTAGATCCATCAGCAATAGTAAGTTCATCATTATGAGAGACAGGTAAAGGAATGATATGGTTAAAGTTGGATATTTTATCTAAAATATAATTAGTTGCACCAAAATCTATTACCCATTATTGTTTTCTAGGTATAGCTGAATAACAAGTGGTTGGGTTACCTTGATGAGCCGCAGATGCCATAAATGACGATGATGCCTGCTGAGCTGGCTGATATTGTAAAAACTTAATATACTCATCTTGGGATAAAGTAACAAATGGTTGTAAAGCTTTAGCCGAAGAATGTTCTTCAAGAGACACAATATAAGTAGCTCGCAAATGGGGATATTTATCCCAACGAGACTTTTCATCATGTCCTTCTCTATCATAGTGTGTGCAATGAAGTCGTGAGCCTCTGCCACGTCCTCCTCAACCACCACGACCGCCACGACCACCATATCCTCCTTGATTTCCCCCATGGTTTCCTCTGACTTGTGAATCATAATGTGCTGTAAGTGCTGACCTATCAGAGTTATTCTCTAGTAGATTCGTCACAATCATAGAGCAAAAAAGTTTGGAATATACTTCAACTAAAGATGAAAATTTTACTCCACTTAAGATTTGTGGTCATACAAGCTCAAATTCAGGTTTCAACCCAACTAAAAATGTCATAGTCACCAACTGTTCTCTTTGAATCTGCATCTCCTTAATATTAGATGTGATCAGGTAGTAAAGAATTCAACTCCTCAAATCCACGTTTCACTTTCCCAAAGTATTCAATCAAACTTCCCTCCTATTTGGATTGAAACAACTCAACAGAAATATCATACATGCGAAGCATATTACTAGATAAAAGAAGCTAAGCATAGTTTCAAGCTTGCTTACAAGTGTTAACATGAGAGAATATGACCAAAATTTTAAGTTCTATAAAATCAAAAAGAATCTGTGGTAATTGTGCATCATAACCTTGTCAATTTTCAAGTATTTTCTGATTAGTTGGGGGATCAAATGTAAAATATAACAACTTTCTTTGACCTCTAAAGAACAACTATGCATTCTTAGACCAAAAAGGATAGTTATTACCATTCAAACATTGCTTGGTTATTCACAAAGTTGAGGAACCAATTGTTGGAAAACCTGTTAGTGATTTGCTACTGAAATCTGACATCTCCTAGGTATGTTGGACAAATTTTCTGGCTAAACGAACACTGATAAAACTGCTAACTATGTTTCAAAATGAATAAAAGATGTTACTGCTGTCAAAATACCTATGTTCTGGTTAGTTTTGACGTAAAGCAAGACTATAACTCCATTCAGGATGAAGAGGCGAGCTGAACCATCAAACTATCATCGTTGGTGCTCGCCGAACGACGGCACATGACACCCACAGCATGATGCATGGGTGGCTTTCCGGCAAAACTGTTGGTACTCTAGTGGTCGTCAGTACCTCCTAGTTGCTTCTGTGGCTTTAGTTTTTGGTTTTGGTAAGTGGAGGTAAGTGTTTTTAATAGATTAGAAGGTGTTACGATTTTACGATAGAGAAGGATTTCAGGTTTGAAAAACAGGCTCTGATACCATGTAAATAACAGAGAATATTTCACTAAGGGCTTGATAATAACTCAATACCCTTGTATCCTTTATATAGAGGTAATTACATAAGGAAAGGATCTTAGGAATAAAGAGGAAATCACACAATAAAGAGGGGAGATCATATTGTCCCTAATATAGATATTTCCTAACATCTAATATAGATATTTCCTAATAGAAACAACAAATAATAAAATAGGAACTTTCATTAATGTGTATAATGAAAAAATACAAGTAATATTAGGTCTAACAAAGTCTAAATGTCTCTTGCTCGCTTTGTATATACTTAAAGATAATATATCCAATAGCTAGAGGAATTTACATACAATTATATCCTAAACTACTAGGAATTGTGTCTTAATCATATCAAAGTTAAACAAATAGTTAGTTATTGATTTGTTTGATCCAAGCAAATTAACTGTGGCATCTTAAACAAATCAGATCAGTTTGGTTGTTTTCCTTTTCTGGTTAATTGGTATCTTATAAATTTTTCTTCTCTATTGGAAGTACTTATGATTGGTTTCAGATTGTGTTTGCTCATGGTTAATTTACGCTTTTTAGGTGTTGGGATTTTAACTTTTAGGCTTTATCGATTCATTAAAAGTTTGAAGTGCTTTTTTGTTTACAGGTTTCAATATTTTGTTTATTCTTTTTAACTATCCAGTAATATGTTTTTAGCATTATGCATAAACCTAGTTATTATTATTGGTTCAGATTTTGGACCATCTATTTTGGATTTGCAAACATGTTTATTGCAGTGCCCATTTTGGGATTTAATACTGATCTTTGTTCCCTTTCTTGAGTAATTATAACATCGTTTAGGAAATTATTAGCCTTGTCTTCTTTAACTTGTGATGGGCATTAAGGTAAGAGTGGTGGCTTTGACTTCTAATGATAAAACAAGGGTTAGTCTAGGAGAAAAGAAGATTTTGATAGATTACGAATAGGTTCTTAGAACAACAAGACCCTTACAGGAAAGTCTTTGAAATTAGTTAGAATTTTAGACAAGTATAAGATTTATATAGCGGGTATCCAGGAGACAAAATGGATGGGGGCTAAAGTAAAAGAGATTAATGAGTTTAAACTTTAGTATTCAGAGTGTTCGAGATGATAGAATGAGGTAGGTATCTTGGTTATCAAAGAACTCATACATCATGTTGTGTGGGTAAAGAGGACTAATGATAGGATTATGTCCTTAAAGATTATAGTGAAAGGTGTTGTTTTCAATGTGAAGTGTGCTTTTATACCTCAAGTAGGGTTGGACGAACAACTTAAATGTCAATTATAAGAAGAGTTAGATGAGATGATTTAAATGGTCATGGAGGGACAATCACTGATGGATATCCATGGATTCATAGGGGTTTTGAGTATGGTATAGGAATGATAATGGGATTACTTTATTGAATCACGTGATAACATTTAAGTTATTGATAACCAACTCTTGTTTCAAGAATTTTTGAATATCGTTATAGCATTTAAGTTGGTGATAACCAACTCTTTTTTTAAGAAAAACGCGGAGCACCTAATGATTTTTAAGAGTAGAACCACAAAAACTTAAATTGACTATTTCCTTATAAGGTGAAGCAATCGACCTAGTTGTAAGGATTCTAAAGTGATATCTAATGCTTGCTTGTCAACTCAGTATAAATTGTTGGTTTTAGATCTTATAATTAAAAGTTGGAAGAAGAAGAAAAGTCCTAGGAAATGTACCAAAGTTAGATGGTGAAATCTGAAAGGGATACGGTGGAATAATTTAGGGATATAGTAATTTATGGAGAAGAATAGATATGGACAAGAGATGCTAATAAGATGTGAGAGAAAATATATCTTGGAACAGAAATAGTAAAATAGATATTGCAAAAAAATGCTAACAAGATGTGTGAGAGAGTAGCAATTATTTTAAGGAATACAACTAAAGAGATTTTGAGTGTTTTTAAAGAGCCTATAAGTAGTAAGATGGAGTCTCGGTGGTAGAATGAAGATGTACAGGAAAAAGTTAAGATAAAAAAAGGTACCTATAAAGCTCTATTGCAGAGCACCACAGAGGTAGAGAGAGTAGTTAATAGAAAAAGTTACAAATTGGTAAAGAAAAATGTGAAGAAGATAATCTTAGATGCTAAAAGCAAAGATTACGAGAAATTATATCAAGGATTAGAAACTAAAAATAGAGAAAAGATATTTTTAAGTTGGCAAGAGCTAAGGAACAGAAAATGAGAGACCTAGACCAAGTTTGTTGTATAAAAGATGAAAGAGGTACCTCTATAGCCTTTTTAATAAAGGTGTAAGGGATAAAATCTCTTTAGGGGATCTTAGCAGGTCTAATAGGTATCGTAATTTTACTTGTTGCTGATGAATTACAAGAAAAGAAATTAAAAAAGCTTTGAGGGGATGAAGAGTGGAAGGGTAGTAGCCAATAAAGGTGTGAAAGAGCCTAGGAGAAGAGGGTCTTCCTTGGCTAGTCAAGCTTTTTAATGTGATCCTTAAGTTCGCCAAAATGTCGAATAAGTGGAGACTTAGTATGTTAATTCCTCTATACATGAACAAAGGGAACTTCCAAAGCTGTAACAATTATAGAGGCATCAAATACTTAGTCACACCATGAATTAATGGCATAAGTTTATATCTCTTTAGAAGATTAATAGAATATTACAAGAAAATACAATTTAACCTACACATGGTTTTTATTGATATGACAACGTAACTAAGGAAATCAAGTGGAGGTATTTAAAAGTTAAAGGAGTTCCTATAACCTATATACAGTTTGTTAGGGATATAAATAAAGATGGAAAGATAAGAGTAAGGATGATGGAAGGGGATACAGAGCATATAGAAATAAAGTTATTTTAGTATAGTATCTATTTCAACATTTGAAGATACCATGTACCTTTAAGACATATTGTTGAGGAAGTCTTTGATTATGTTGGTATCTAGAAGTCCATTTAGCAGATGGTCTGGGATCAGTTTTTTTATGGTCAAATAATATATTCTGTTTAACCTTTTCTAGGTTGCATGAGTTGTTTTCTCAACCTTTATATTGATGGATATGGAAATAGGAAGTCAATAAGATGGCCATGTTAATAATTGTCATCTCTAAGGTTAATTCCACGTCTTGTTTGCATTTCTTGATATTGAAACTAGTAAGGATTTCAATAATAACATTGCTCTTATTAATATAAAAGGTGACTTTGCAATTGGTAATGTAAATCATTAGCATAAATGTAGGATAACAATGATACTCAAAGCCATAACATAGTATTTTTAATGAATATCTTATTACACATATGATGAAATACCTATGGTTAAAATCCATAATACACGTTTATAAGACTTCCACATCAAAGCGATCAAAGTACATAGTATCAACTCTTGTAATTCTACCATTTGTGGGTGTATAGATGACTTAAGCAATGGCTATCCCTTACCAAGTGCCTTTAATCATATTTTCAAAGTCTCATAAAAGACTAATACTTATGGGTAGAATAAGTAAAAATAAGACCAAAGACATCCTCTAATATGTAACCAAAATAGCTTAAATACTAACTTTAAAGGCCATTATAGTGATTGTATTCTCATTAATACTCAAAATGTTGCTCAAGGACAAAGAACACACCTTACATGGGTATAAACATGTGATAACTTACCACTAATCAATTCAAACTCCATATACACTTTCTCATTGTCATATATTAATATTGTAAAACATGATCAATAATTCTTACTTAAGACTTCATCAGAAAATTTTCAATAAAGTGATAATCTTGTAATACTCAATAATAAATCAACCATATAAGATAACAATCTAACATTTAAATATATATGCATCATGTATTTCAAGTCAATTACTTGAACAATCACTTAATTATAACTTTGTTAATTTTTGTAACTAAACTTTATTTAGTACTAATGTAATAAATCAAAAAAAATTTAAAACTTATTTTATGAATTATAGAACCCAAAAACTACCCCAAAATAACTTGAAGGACCATTTTATAAATTCTAAAAATTTTAATTTTTTGTCTTGTAGAGTGTTGACTTAGCACTATCGTAGCTGGAGTGTGCATAAGCTACATGCCCCAAGCCTCATGTGTCACTAAACGCATTAGGCGCGTGCATGGACAAGACATACAAACATGCACTCTCCTTCATTATGTGTGTTATCCACATGCCAGATATGCTTAAACACATAGAATCCATATGGCACGCATGATATACGCACTTTATATACAACACTGCACCCAACACCTTATGGCACATATGGCATATACATTAGACACATAGCGAAATACCCTACTTTATAATGTGCAATTTGATGAACTGCATAAAACTACCTGATATGGTTGACATGCATGCATTAGACATTGTTGTGTTACAGTATATAGTGTCACAAAGGTCTACTTTGGACCCGAACTTTCACCACAAGTCGCGCCCACCTTCATGCGGCAATCCTGCTTCAGTCTGCTTAAGCAAGATTCAGCATTCTCACGTGAATGTCGCCGAACAATTCCCTTAGCCCTCGAACACCTCACGCGCACACAAGTGTTCAAAGTGTTTCTCTCACACATAAAATAATACAAGTGTAAAATAGAGTAAAGAAAGCGACAAGAGATATTTATATGTAGCCGAAGCTACTCTTTCATTAACTCTCCACAAAATGTTTAAAAAGACACAAGTAGCTCCTTCTCGAAGCACTCTTAAAGAACTCCCTACTCGAAGCCCTTACAATGAGAACTCCCTCAAAAGCTCTCAACTCTCAAAGCTCTCTCCCCTGAGTCATTTCTCTCAATGAGCTCTCTCACTGATTCCCTCCCTCTGAATAACTCTCAACTCTAATGAGTTATTTATAGGCTCCACTAGATGACTCAGGTAGAATCCTAATAGAACTCTACTAACTAAGATCACAATCTTATCATATCTTATCCTTAATAGGATTAAGTTACATCATATTTAAAAGATTACCCTATCTAGGAATGATTATCCTTATCCGCGAAGATATCCTCTATCTTCAGATGATCCATCCAGATGATCTTTATCTTTTAAAGTTGATGTTCATCCACTGCGATCTTATCCACCACGTCATCATGTGCTAAATCATCCACAGTTGCCATGTCACTGTTGATGTGTTCACCAAGGCCTATCTGCACATAGGTCCGTTAGTGCACGTCTATGGACAAGTCCATCTTTCACGATCTAGCTCACTTCCTGGTGCAGTCTCGTCGCTCTATGACTAAGTACAAGTCACAAACTGTGTTAGTATAAAACCTCGCACATTTTACATACCTCTGACTTGCCTCACCGAAGTCAAGTGCCTTCGCGCACCCTCGGATCTCGCATGACTTAGTTCGCCAACTCATAAGACTTTGCCTTATTCCCTCGTCAACATGCCTTTCTCGTGCCTACTTGCGTGCCAAGCATTGGCCAAGGCTCGCCAACACTCGCACAAACCCGTATTCTAAACTTAAGGGTCTAACAAACCACCTCTACTAGAAGAATTCGACGCCCTCGTCGAAATAATCTGTGGGCACTCCTCCCCGAGCAGTTCCCTCGAAGACTCCTTTGCAAACTATTAAAGACTGGAGCAAGCCTTCTCTTCTATTGGTACCTCTCCCACATACCACTTCCTCTTTCTGTCATGTTTCTTTTTGTATGAATCCTCCTCCACGAGGCCCATAATATTTAAATACGCAATGTTGTTGATGGCTCCTTCCCCCGAGTCATCTTCATCGCTCCCTCCTTTGTCCTTCGTGACTATGGAGCTCATCTGCTCCTCACCCTTCTTTTTCTTCGGGCATTCTCGAGCATAGTGCGGTCCCTCACAGATGAAGCATGCAACCTTTCCCTTTGATTGCTTCTTTTTATATTGAGAAGATTCACCCACCTTCTCTTTTCCTTTCTCCTTACCATCCCAAGTTCCACCATTTTTCTTGCCCTCTCTGCTGGGTAGAATTGGTGGTGGCAATTGAAGATCTACCAAGGCATCTTCTGCCGCTATTGCGCTAGGGAGGTCTTTCACGTTCTACCTCTGAAGCTCCATTTGTGCCCAACCTTGCAAGCCGCTAATGAAGTTGAACAACTTGTCTTCCTCTAATATGTTCCGCACGTCCAACATCATTGATGTGAACTCCCTCATATACTCCCTCACCGTGCCGTCTTGCTTCAACCCCTTCAAAGCTTCCCTCGCGAGCCATGAAGTGTTGTTAGGTAGGAACTGGTCTGTTAGCTCCTTCTTCATCTTCTCCCAAGTGTCGATGGGAGGTCTCCCCGATTAATGTCATTAGAGGTCATCGTCCTCCACCACAGCTTGGCATCACCTACCATGTACATTGCTGTGATTGACACCTTCTTTGAGTCCGACACCTTTGCCACTGCAAAGTACTGGTATGTCCCACAGAAAATTTTCGAGCTCCTTGACACTCCGTTTGCCATCGAAAACTTGTGGTTCTCGAACCTTCACCATAGTGTTTCCACTCACACACCTGTCTCGTGCTTTGCCATCGCACCCTTGAGCACCAACAAATCATAACTCATCCCCTCACGAGCCTTCATCTGTTCCTCGAGCGCTCTCATAACTGCTCGAAGTTCCCTCTCTAAGGCTACAATACGTTCTAACAAAGGAACTACTCCCACATCTGTTAGGGCTAGAGACTCAAGAATTGCCTCTATTTTGGTAACCATTTCTATCATATTACTTCCACCAACCATCGCTCTAGATTGGCTCTGATACCAGCTGTCACAAAGGTCTACTTTAAACCTGAACTTTCACCACAAGTCGCGCCCACCTTCGTGCGGCAATCTCGCTTCGGTCCGCTTAAGCAAGATTCAGCCTTCTCACGTGAATG
>JAOTAY010021396.1:0-10749 GCA_025629805.1 Erythroxylum baracoense | reverse complement strand
CTCTCTACTTAAGTAGCCTAATCCGAGTTCAAGCATGCATTCAATCTCATTCCAACTAGCATGACAGAATCTTATGGCAAAACAAATAAAAATGATTCAAGTGTGGTTCTATTGCTTAACACAAAACAACATAAAACAAACTAATATGCCTAAAACATGCATCCTAATTAACAAAATGCAAATAATGACTAAAACAAACTAAAACAATGCAATTGACAAAGAAAATGTCACCTCCCCATATTTAGACAACACATTGTCCTTAATGTGACAAGTCAACCATAAAATAAGGTAAAATGACATCAAACCAAACAAAAAGAAAAAACAACTAACAAAGTAATTAAAATATTGTTAAAAAGTAAAGGGTAAGAAAGCTTATGGAGAATGTGGTGGTGAAGGCATAGGAGAAGGGACTTCAAAGTTATTCCTTAGATGAACTTAAGGAATTTCTTCTTTATATACCACTGCTCCTTATGCACTTGTCTCATTTGGGTGCCGAGCTCATTAATTTGCAGCGTCATTTGTTGACAGTTAGAAACCATTTGGTCGAGGATTTGCTAGAATCTGTCGACCTTTGCTGCTACAATTGGTTCCTCTTCAACTGCGTCTTCTTGGGGCTCCAGGGGTACCTGAGATGTGGATGTTCAAAAAGTGGCTGCATCCTTGCCTTCCTGTTTTTTACTGCAGTGCACGTTTGAGGATTTCGGAGTTCCATAGAATGGGGCACTAAATTTTCAGAATGTCTCAAATAAGATATGTCAAATACATTATATCTAGCCATATGAACACTAACATAACATATCTAGCAATATCCACACTATCCATATCAAGATTATAATATAAAGCCAAAGCAGTAACAATGTATGACATGCCAAAATATGAGCTTTTCTTATTAACGCAACTCACAATAGATCAAAAAATCCGATAAAGGGTATTTATTTAGATTTAACAATCCATGCACTAAAGGAAGAAAAGCTCCTTAGCCAAGCACTTATTACTTTCAGTTTTGTTAAAAACCATTAGGCACATAAACTTATAAAGAATTAAGTGCTCGGTGCTACAAATTAAAGTATTAGGTGCATTCCTAGAGTTAAAATTATTTTTACCTGTAAGAATTTTCCAATAATCATCCACATAAAAATCGTCATGATCATCTAGAACTTTAGTGTTTAATAAGTCAAAAAGCGCACGAATGACAGTATAATCAAGTTTATAAGCATAGCCACCTATCCTAAACTAGAATGTATCCATTTTAGGATTGTAGCGCACAGTGGTGAAAAGTTTTACTGTCATCATGGGATATATCAGAACATCACAACGAATTAACCGACCCCAACCAATATTTGCAGCCAATCGTTCAATGTTACGCCTTAATCCTAGAGTTTCTAACAGTTTGAAATCAAACTACCTAGGAGGCATTAATTCTCTATCCTTAAAGTCATGAAATTTCATACCTTCTTCTTCCAAAAAAATAGGGAATGGGGCTCGAAAAATGGCTGCTATATCTGGTTTACCTTCTCTTGAGGCTTGAAGGCACAGTTGGTCGGTCGATTTCCGGGCTACAAGCTTCTTTGGAGCCATTGAAGGAGAAAAATCTGCAAAAATTAGCAAGAGAGAGCTGAGCACATTTTTGAGAGAGAAAGACAAAAAACTTACCAAATCTTTGGATTCTTGAATGCTTAATGTAAAATGAGTAGAACGGAAAGAAGAAAATGATAGAAGAAGTAGAGAAAATACCAAGATTTAGGGGAAAGATAAAGGATTTAAGAGGTTTGGAGAGTAGGTGTCGTGCTTTCTAGAGAGAGAATGTGAAAAATTGAAGGATAAAGCAAGAAGAAAGAAGGGAGGAATTTAAATTTTTTTCAGATGGGGTACCCCACGACTGTGGGAAAGTGGGAATCCCTATCTTTCCCATGATCGTGGGTTAAGGCTCCAAAAAGATTCTGGATAGCCTTCCCATGGTTATGTGAAACAAACACATTCCCACGATCATGGGTTACTCCAACTTTCCTAACTTCTTAGCCCTCTTCCAAGCTTAGTATGCATTTCAACATTCAAACAACCTATAAACAAATCAAAATCATCTAACCAACAAGAAATTTGAAGACAAAACACATTAAAACTCAAACAAAATCCAAATAAACACTAAGCAAATTCAAATCAAACATAATTATAACCAAATAAGTCAAGCAAACAAGTAAACAAAGACAAGAAAAAGATAGGTAAACATGCTAAGTTAAGGTCATTAGCTTGACCATTCCACATGCATTCATGAAAAAGTGGAAGAAAGGAAAGAGATAACTTCCTTTTCTTGTGATTATGTCCTTATATACTATGGCTTGCATCTTTGCCCATTGACCTTGAATGCTTCACCCTTATCATTTTCTAACTCCAAAGCTCCATGGGAAAACACTTGAAGGATCTTGAAGGGTCCACTCTATCTTGACTTAAGCTTTCTGGGAAATAATAGAAGTTGTAAATTGAATAAAAGCATCAAGTCTCCACTCTTAAACTCTTTGCTTGTGATGTGAGCTTCATGCCACTTTTTTGCTCTTTCTTTGTAAAACTTAGCATTTTCATAAGCTTCAAATCTCAACTTTTCCAATTCATCAAGTTGTAACAATCTCTTCTCATTTGCTAGCTTCCATTCCATGTTCAACTTCTTAACGGCCCAATAGGCCTGATGCTCCAACTCCAATGGTAAATGGCAAGCCTTACTATACACAAGTCGATATGGTGTGGTACCTATCGGTGTTTCAAAAGCTACCCTGTAAGCCCATAAGGTGTCATCTAACTTCAAAGCCCAATCCTTTTTTGAAGTGCTCACTACCTTCTCCAAAATCTTCTTCAACTTTCTGTTCACCACCTCCACTTGACCACTAGTTTGGGGGTCGTAAGGAGTAGCCATTCTATGATGAACATTGTATCTTCTCAGAAGAGCCTCAAATGTTTGTTACAGAAAGGGCTCCCTCCATTACTTATGATCACTCTAGGCACCCCAAATCTAGTAAAAATCTTCTTGATGAACTTTTGAACCACTTTTCCATCATTAGTTGGAGTAGCTACTACCTCAACCCTTAGAAATATAATCAACCCCAACTAATATGTAAGTGTTACCTAAGGAGAATGGGAATGGTCCCATGAAGTCCAAACCCCACACATCGAATATCTCCACCTCCATAATGTTTGAAAGTGGCATCTCATCCCTCTTCAATATGTTGCCTACTCTCTGACATCTATCACACTTCAACATAAAATCTCGAGCTTCCTTGAACAAGGTTGGCCAATAGAATCCACACTTCAAGATCCAAACAGTAGTCTTGTTAGCTCTATAATGCCCTATAGAAAATGAGCTATGACATTGCATCAAAATTTCAGGCACTTCATCTTCAGGGACACACCTGCGAATCACACTATCAGCGCATATCTTATAAAGTACAAGTTCATCTCAAATATAATGAGAACATTGAAATAAGAAGCGCTTCTTTTGTTGATAATAAAGATCAGAAGGAAGAATATCACCTAAGAGGTCGTTTGCAATATCTGTAAACCATGGTCAAAAAGGATTGTCTACCATTATTAAAGCCTCATCAGGAAAGCTCTCCTCGATTTTCGCTTCTTCTTCATGGTGTCACCTTCAAGTCATGATAGATGGTCCGCAACAACATTTTCTGCTCCCTTTTTATCTTTAATCTCAGTGTTGAATTCTTGGAGTAGGAGTACCAACCGGATGATCCTAGCATCCTTCGTGGCAAAGAGATAACGTAATGCTACATGGTCTATAAAAACAATAACTTATAAGCATAAAAGATAAGAACAAAATTTCTCACATGCAAATACCACTACAAGCAATTCCTTCTCAGTAGTGGTGTAGTTTAATTGCACTCCCGTCAAAGTCTTGCTTACGTAATAGATAGCATGAAACTACTTCTCCTTCCGCTGGCCAAGTACACAACTGATAGCTTGGTCACTTGCATCACACATAATCTCGAAAGGAAGAGACCAATCTGGTGATGTCATAGTGGGTACTGTTTTAAGTGCCTTCTTTAACCTATTAAAAGAATCTAAACAATCATCATCAAACCAAAAGGCATATCTTTAACTAATAAATGAGTCAAGGGTCTAGCAATAAGAGAAAAATCTTTGATGAATCATTTGTAGAACCCTACATAGCTAAGGAAAGCTTGGATACCCTTGATGTTAGTCAGAGGTGGTAGCTTTTCAATCACTTCGGTCTTAGTGCGATCCATTTCAATCCCCTTACATGAGATCTTATAGCCTAATACAATTCCCTTTTGTACCATGAAATGACACTTCTCCCAGTTTAGGACTAGATGAGACTCCTCACATCTTTGAAGCACTATGTCTAAATTAAATAAGCAATTATCAAAAGAATCTCCAAAGACAGAGAAGTCATCCATAAATATCTCCATAAAGTTTTCATTCATGTCTGCAAATATAGCCGTCATGCTCCTTTGGAATATGGTAGATACATTGCATAAACCAATAGGCATCCTCTGATAAGCGAAAGTCCCATAAGGAAAAGTGAAAGTAGTCTTCTCTTGGTCTTGTGGGTATATAAATACTTGATTGTACCCTGAGTATCTATTAAGAAAATAGTAAAAAGAATGTCCAACTACTATCTTAATCATTTGGTCCACAAAAGGTAAAGGGAAATGATCTTTCTTAGTGGCCAAATTTAGCTTCCTATAATCAATATACACTCGCCAAACTGTGATGGTCCTAGTAGAAATCTTTTCACCATGTTTGTTCTCTATCACTGTCATGCCACCCTTCTTAGGCACACACTAGGCTGGACTCACCCACTGACTATCTGAAATGGGGTAAATAATCCATGCATCCAAAAGTTTCACTACCTCCTTCTTCATAACATCTTGCATGTTTGGATTTAACCTTCTCTGTAGCTCCCTCACGGTTTTACATCCTTCTTCTAGGTTAAGCCTATGACATCACCACATTAGGGTTAATCTCCCTAATATCATCAATTTTCCACCCTATGGCTCTCATCCTCTTCTTAATGGTCTCCACCACTTTCTCTTCTTTCTCACAATCTAATTGTTGGAGATAATGATGGGTAGGGTATGGTTTTTACGCAAAAAGGTGTATCTTAAATAAACAGGTAAAGGTTTAAGCTCTAAAGTGGGGGCCTTAACAATAGAAGGTGGTGTGGGTGTATCTGTTCTCTCCAGCTTCTCTAGATCAACTTCATCACATAATTCCTCTTCTTTCACATTCTCATCCTTGTGCACTTAAATAACTTCATCAACTTCCTCTTCAACCTCCTCCACACATTCATCCACAACATCAATATTCATACACACATTACCACCCATCAATTTCTTCAAAGATTTTGACATATTAAATTCAACCTGCTCATCACCAATTCTTAACACAAGTTTTCCTTCGTGCACATAAACTAATGCCTTACCAGTATTCGTAAAAGGCCTACCCAAAATTAATGGACAATTTCTATCAGCTTCAAAATCCAACACAACAAAATTAATAAGAATGATAAATTTGTCCACTTTTACCAACACTTCTTCTATAGCTCCAAATGGCCTCTCGATGGATTGATCTGCAAGTTGAATTAGCATGGATGTTAGCTTAACCTCTCATAGTCCCAATTTCTTAAAAAACAGAAAAAGGCATTAAGTTAACACTTGCACCTAAGTCACATAAACATTTAGAAACACTTGCATTCAAAATCACCAACAACACATGTAATAGTAAAACTCCCTAGATCTTATAGTTTTGAAGGCATTTGGCTTGATATGATCAAACTACAATTTTTTGTCAAAATTACCATCTGATTTTCTTCCTAAGTGCATTTGTGTGTGAGTATGTCCTTGATAAACTTCACGTACTTGGGCATGCACTCCAAGGCTTCTATCAATGACAAATTAATCTGTAGCTTCTTCAGTTTCTCCAAAAACTTGAAAAACTGAGTGTCCACCTGATATTGTCTCACCCTTTGTGGATACAGAAGTTTAGGCTTATAGGATGGTGGTGGTACATAAGGTCTTTCTTCTTCTTTCTCTTCTTCTGTCTCCTTACTTTTTCCATTTTTCTTGGCTATCCTTTTTCACACTTATTTCCTCCACCTGCTTGCCACTTTGAAGTATAATAGCCTTGAGTTGTTCCCTTAGGTCGGCCTCAGTATTGCTCGGTAGGCTACCTGCACTTTTAGAAGACAAAACGTTACAAGTTGACCTACCTGAACCTCCAAGTTGTGGATGGATGAGCCATGGTGTTGGACCCCGTTTCTGAAGCCCAACTATCGATTCAGATACCAAAAGTCAATTGGCTCGGGTCTCAAGACGAAACTCATGGTGACCATTCGAGACCGTCGCATGAGGGTGGTGTGAAAGAAAGGTGCAAAGTATTGCAATCATAATAAATCTCAGTGTAGCAGCAAAGGAGAGTTCGCGGCGGTGAAATACAAGTTCGCCGCGACGAACCCATGGAGTTATCTCCATGGACCATTTGGGTAAAGTTCGCCACAGTGGAAGTCATCCTTTGCCGCCACGAAGTCGTATTCGGAAAGATTCACCGCAGCGAAACCCCCAGAATTCAAAATCCAAACTCAAATGTTCAAACATTCAAGATGAACACATACATTCAAATCTGACCATCAAAACTTAATCACAAACTAAACATAATCATACACAAGAAACTTCAATTCTTCATTTCATTACTAATCCAAAAAGTTCGAACAAACTTTACTTACAAAACATCATACATATCAAAGCTTAATACAAAATACAAGTGATGCTCAATGTTGATATGCCTGTAAAGCTATCCAAAATAGTCGCTAACTTAGTAAAAAAGTTTCTAACTATCATGGAGTTTTCGATACCTTGCAAGGATCAACTATCATCTTGTTCCGCACCTGAGGAGGGAAGATAATGGGTTGAGCTACACGGCTCAGTGGCTAATATATTTATAGCCATCGGTAACTAACACAAATTCAATCATATATATGTATATGTACTTAGCAATTCACGTATTCTCATATCTATTCTAGCAATTTGATCATTGAGCAATAAAGTTCAAGAACTCAATTAAGCAGGTTAATGTATAACACATAACATTCAAATGCATCATACTTGACAATTCAAAGATGCAATGCACAAACAAATGGCTTGAGGGTTCCATGGAATCAGAGTGGAGAAATCGAAGTTTACACCATGAACAGAATGAGTCGTTTTTTGGAGTTTATATGCCACAAGTGGGTAGCTAGGAGAAGGCTCTTGTCAACGTGCACGTGATGAACAGAATGGTTCCACTCCACCCAAACAAAAGCACATATTCATTTGATCATATGCTCATAATTTCATGCTTTTCTATCTTTTTATTCAAACAAAATACCATGACATTTGAATGGCATAACTTGATCAAGATTCATAAATCACACGCATTTGCAACAATCACATAATTCACTATCAAGCAAGTTGTACATACACTTATATAGGCAAGCATTTGTCCAATCACACAATAACTATACACAAATTACCCACCTAATTTCGCTTGACAATCCAAGTTCAATGTTGTCTTTCCTCTTGCTCTTGGATTGGGCTTGCTTGGTTTCCTATAACAAACCAAATTCTCATTCAAACAACATTCAAAGGAAATTCATAAGACTTCAGAAATCAAGAAGCTAAAATTGAACTATAATCCTTTCAAACCTAGACTTTTGGGTCTACTTTTCCATGATCGTTATGATCAGGTAAAAGAAGAAATTTGATAATACTTTCTTCTAGAAAAGTTTCCCCCATTATCTCAAGTTTCTAAAGACACCAAAATTATTTAATTTGGTTCAGCAATCCGAAAGTTATACTCTAAACATTTTGGTTTGTTCCAATACTAACACAGCATTCTATGTTCCAATTCCCTTTAAAACTTTAGATATTTAGAGACTGAATTTAAACATCATTACTTCATAAAACTCGTAGCTATATGTCTCTAGTTTACTCAAAATTAAAAATCACTTCATTTGGACAACTATACAAAAGGTTATGCCTAAAATACCAAAACATGTCTGTGCAAAAAAATGGATTTCGCCGCGGCGAACTTCTCCAGAAACTCATTCCGAAGACATTTTTCGACATTCTTCATCTATATACTCCCCATCGTTCAAATATAACCCATCTTAACCCTAAACCACCTCTTCTACTTCATTTCCAAGCTCATTTCAATACAATATCATTCATAATTACATCAAAATCTATCTTTGATCATTAACCCTAAAAGATTAAAACATTTTCATATACCATTCATAAACGACTTCCTACACACATTCAACTTCATTTTCACTTTTAACTATTATTAAGCATGGTTAATCCAGCAAATCAAGAAAGGAAGAATGCTGGTATTTACTTGTTTAAGCTCCAAGTTCTTCAAACTCTTCAAGACCTCCACAACCCTAGCTTGATTTTCTCCTCTTCTTCCTTTCTTCTAACACTCGATTTTTGCTTCCCTAAAATGCAAGACTTCATTTACTTCTTTCACTAAAACTCTAAATGAATGAGCAAAGTCCACTTTGCCCTTCATTTAAGCCTTATAGCCTTTTAACCTTAAGTGTCTTGCCAAAAATGTCCTTATACAATCTTACAACATTAATACTTTAATTCCATCAATTTACCCATGTCATAAAATCCTACTAACCTTTTCACAACAATTTAACTCCAAAAAAATAATTTATGAACACCTCATAATTCATTTAAATCATGCTTAATAAATAAAAAAATTGGGGCCAACATTCCCTCCCATTTTTTCTCTCACCCTATCTTTAAAAATTTCATACTCTCTCTCCCCTATCCATGAAATTCTCTCCTTTGACTCTCTAAAATTCTTCAATCTCCCTTTAGATTCTTGATATTTTCTTCAGTTCTTTCATTATTCTTACATTCTTTTCATTTTCATGCATTAATCTCTACAAACAACAAATATTTAGGTAAGTTTTGTTTGTTCTCTCTCTCCAAAGCACGAATTTCACTTTCTCTCTCTTGTTTTTGCAGATTTGATAACAATGGCATCGAAGAAGATGATGGCTCAGAAATTGGGTGACGAAGTGTGCCGTCAAGTTTTCGGTGAAGACAAAAGTGATTTGGCGGCAACTTACTGATCTCCCTTCCCGATTTACTCAGAAGATGAAGATACGTGCTTCCGTGATTTTAGGGATAGGGGAATAATCACTCCTAGGTATTTCAATTTTGCATTGTTAGAGGACATAGGAGTGAGAACAAAGATTGAGCGACTAGCTAACAACATAGGGTGGAATAGGTTCATCCGATGTGACATGCATATTCACTCTATGATAACATCTGAATTTTTCACTATTATCCATTATACCCTAAAAATGGATGTGTTTTGGTTTAGATTATTTGGTGTTGTGTATAAATTGGATTATAATGTCATGCATCATCTTTTCAATTTCTAAAATATGAAAGTTTTAGATGATCATCCTGAATTTGATGTGGATTCCTATTGGAAAATTTTAACGGGAGAAGACAGTTTTGATTCATGCAATTCACCGAATGCTTTAATATATAGTGTCGAACACTTGTTATTGCATAAATTCATGTGTTTAATAAAATCGAAAGTAGCAAATGTTTGGCTAAAGAACTTTTCTTCTTATGGTGCATAGATCACAAGGTTAGAATCAACACACCCTTTAGAATTTTTAGATCAATTGTCAGTGTTGTCAATAAGCAAAGTTCATATTTTGGAATAGTGTACAATGTTACTACTTTAGCTCATTTTTATAACCATAATTTGGAAGAGGTGCGTACAATGCCACACGATATGTTTGACATATCATTTTTTAGGCGTCTCGAGATTGTGGAGCTTTATTTTATAGAACTCCGTAATCTTCAGACGTGTACTGCAGTGAAAAATAGGAGAAGCATCAGTACAGCTAGGTCCTGACCTTCTACATCTCGAGCAGCTCAGGATTTAGAGGACGAAGCGGAAGAAGTAGAACCTAGCGCACCAGCAGGGGCTGACCAACTCTTACAAACCTTTGAACAAATAGCCTCCAACCAACAACATATGACATCTCAACTAAATGAGCTCAACACATAAATGCAGACAGTGCATAAGGGGCAGTGTAGTTTGAAGAAGAGGTTCCTTAACTTCTGTCAAAGGAATAATTTTATAGCTCCTACACCATCACCGTTACCACCATCATAGGAATAAGCTTTTCCTATCCCTTAAAATTTTAAATTTTGTTGTTTCTTATGTGTGAGAGCATTTCTTTTCATGTGTATTTGGTTTCATATTATTTGTTTGTGTGTTATGTCTTTTATTTAGTTCTAATTTCCTTAATGTTGATTTCACTTTAGTATCTTCTGTTTGGGACATATCATTCGTTTGTTTAAATTTCTTTTGTTTGGTTTGTTTTAATTTTTTTGTATGGTTTGATGTCATTTCCCTTTATTTAGTTGTTGACTTGTCACATTGAGGACAATTTGATCTTTAAGTGTGGGTAGGTGACATCAACTTTCTTAATTATATATTTTTTATATTGTGTTGAATACGATGTATGTTTAGGCATATTGTATATGCTTTGTGTTAGCAATGGAACCAGTTTTAAGTCACTTTGATAAAAATTGCTATGAAATTCTATTATGTAGTTGGAATTAGATTTAATGCATGCTTGAACTTAGATTAGGCTACTTGAGTAGAAAGTGAACCATATAGAGTGATGAAAAGTAGTTGGTTACATAAGCT
>JAOTAY010021395.1:0-10749 GCA_025629805.1 Erythroxylum baracoense | reverse complement strand
GGTGTACAACGAAGAAATGTTTTCAAGGAATGAACTTAAAGTCATGTATACTTAGTAATCATATAAATTATCGACATCTGTATAACTTTTACCTTAGGGAGGTTTTGGAAATTTTACACAATGTGAATTGAGGGCATTATTGAATATGCCAGCATTATGTGCAGACCCTTCCCAACCAACTAAAACAAATGTAAATAGTATATCGAAATTGCATACTGCCATTACATTTTGAGTAGGTTGGCCTTTTCATCCAATGTAAGGCACTTGTAGTGAAGGTGGTAGAGTTGCCTTTACAGGAGTTCCATCGATAACACCAATGCAGTTATGAACATATAAGAAAAAAAAGTATGTGAAAAAATGTTAATTCAAAATTTTCAAAATTTTCATAAATATGAACTTTATAAAATTGAAAAGAATTTACCTTAAAGTGAGGCCAGTAGCAAAAGTCATTTTTTATCTTCAAAAGAATTGTTTTGAATTCTTGATTAGGCAGATTTATAATGTCTATGGCCATGGTGGCTACAATATCCAATACAGATACAAAATTCCTAAAGACGGTCTCACCAAAATGTTGAAAAGTTTCTTAAACATTTCTATCACTTACTCCATGTCCAAGTGTATATAAGAACATCCCTAATAACTCCATAGGATTGATATCCCTGATGCCTTTAAATTTATATTTGAGTTGCAGCTCAAGGCATAACATCATAAAAACTCTTTTATCCATCCTAAACATATTCAAACAGCTTCGGTCATTGCAACCTAGGACTTCATTAATTTTGCTACTTCCAGAATAAGGAAAACCATACGTGGTTCCTTACACATATGTCGATTATACCAATCTATGATCATGTAACTGGCTCTAGTTAAAATTACATCATGCTCAAATTCTTCATCAGAATCGCTTTGATATACTATACTTGCAACGATGAATACTACATATTATAGAATGAAAAACTATGACATACAAAATGACAATATCCATAAGTCATACACACCAAAGAAAAATGACAAAAATAGTGAAAATTTTGATAATATTAAATAAGTCAAAAGTCTGATATAAGAAAATAAGAAATCCAATAATAAGTAAGAAGTGTAATATAAAATTAAAAGTTCTAACGCTATCTATTTATTCAAAATTCCAATTTCGATAACAAAGAATCACCTAAAAACATCGTGACCCCAAATTAGACATTATAGATAGAAAAGAGCCACTCGATTTCTTTAATTGTTGCCTTTGAAGCCAACCAACTTTAATAGTAGGATCTGGCAATGCTCTAGAGCACTCTCGCTTAGTTTTGTCTTCAAAAAGCTCAAGTGCAAAATAATATAAATCACTGCCTCGTTCAATTTCTGTTAAGGCAATTAATTGTGCGTTCACTTTGGCCTAGCTACAACTTGGAGGATCTATTTTCATCATTTTAGATGTTTTTTTTGTCTTCAGTACTACACTTTATGATCTCACAACAGAATCTATTGAAAGAGATACTTGTTTACTATTAAAAACTTTTCGTTTACCCTCTCTTACTTCTTGAAATTAAGAAGCGGATCTTTTCTTATTCCTTTATTGGTTACCTTGCAAAGTAGGATGATCCAAATCTAGCTCTTCCAGGTAATTATTATCTTCACTTAAATTGATTGGCCCCTAAAAATTTTGTAATGGTAACACCCCAATAGACGGTGACCATGCAGTATCACCTGTGGCAACCACTTCTATAAATAATATGTCTAAATCATATTCAAATTCCAAGACTTGGTTGCGAAATTTTGCTACTTGGGGTACTGCCTGCAAAATTTAGTATGTTACCATAGATCAGTAAATTAAAAATTATAGTTATAGTAATAAATATATATATTATCTAGTGTACAATGTACCTTCAGCCTTTCCTTCCATCATTCAGGAGATGCAACAATTGTCTATTTTTCAGGATCCCAGCTAAGACTTGTTTCTTTTCCCTTAAGTTCCTTCTATAACTTCCAATTCTTCTTGAGTTCTTGCCATTTATTTTTCAATTGAGATTTGACATAAATCTTGTTTGTTGTTGCGTTAAAATTGGTAACCAGATCGGCCTACCTAGTCCTATTGAAGTGTGAGGTAGGGTGATTACCCGTTTCTATTTGAACTTTACATACAGCTATGAAAATTTTTGTGAGACAACTATCCCATTGAGCTTTTTCTGGATGTGTAAGATTCTTTTGACTCGCCATTTACAAATAACGCGTAAAAAAATAATTAGAATGATAATAATTGGTGTGGTGCAACTATCATAAAGCAATAATCCATTCAGAATAATAATATAAAGAAAAAAGCCTTCAGATCAGAAGTATGCCAAGCAGGACAATACAACATAACCTATGAATAATGCAAGACTAGTATCTTCGAGTTCAATACTCGATCCAGCGGCTTGCTATCTCAATTGCAAGATTAATCAATGATTGGAAATTCAAGAACTAATATATTGTAGCTAACATTTTTCATTTTGTAGCTCATGTTATAGGAAGAATACCAAGTAGTCGTTACATAAACTCCATACCAAGTTAATTTATAAAAATGACTGCAACCAAAGGAAAAAAGAAAAAAACACGGAGACGAGCGAGCTGGTGAGTGCCCAAGAGGACGAGGAGCATGGAGAGCTAGAGAGAACGAAGAAGACGATACATTGGACTCACTTTTTATGAGTTGAATGTATAATGGAAAATAATAATTATCAGAAAGTTATTAATGAAAAGTAGAATTTCTAACGCAGAAGCACTTTCCTACTGCAACTCTTTTTCTAGTTATCAATTTTTGCTATTGCACCACACTTTTCTCCAACCTCTAGTTGTTCTCTTACAGATCCAAACATGTGATTGCATTTGGAAACTGTCGTGGATAAGTACTTATTCCTACCTCATTGATGCCTAGGCTTCTCATACATTCAACATCCATAGCGCTTAAAGGGTAAGATATAGGAAGACGAATACCAAATCCATTCCAATCTCATCCTTCATATATGTAGCAAAAACCTCATTTGTTGACTTGTTTACACTAACTAAAAAGTTCTCATCAGCAAAATTGGCATTTTTTATCTGCATCAAGAACTAAATGCACTGCTTTAATACAATCACTACAAAGATCACTAAGCTGGTTTTGCTTAGCACTCTTATCATCACTGACTGAAAGGGTAAAACTACTCAGAGATATGATGTATATAATTGACTAAAACAAATATGGGTGCAAGAAAGATGATTCATATAAACTTCCAATAGCAACTCGATTGTAATATAATAAGAAGAATTTAATTTCATGCCTAAGTGAAAATCAGGATCTGAGGATTAAGGATACTGGAATATGGAAATTGCCATTAAGAAGTAGAATATATACAAATGAAAACACCAATTCGATAAATATTTCCAGTTTAAAGAAGCCTGAGAGAGTTCATTCACGATTAGAGGAGGTGGCACCACATCATCATCAATGACTAAAGTTGAGATGATTTGGAACGGTCACGTACTTTAGTGAACTAATCTCGAACATAAGCAGGGAGAACTTGAAGCATCAAACCAAATAATGCTCTAACAAGAGAGGACATCTTTTACAATTTAATTGGCCAAAGAGATTCTACAACAAACAACAACGAGCCTATTTTGATGGCATGTCTTGCTACATTTGTACCTTCTGGCACACCAAGCACCATGACTTTAATTGATTAATCATAACTATGCAGGAACTCCCTTTAAATTTTTCTAACCTAAAAATCCTTCCTTTTTTTGGGAAAAGACCCAAAACACTGTTTGATCAATCATCAAGTAAAAAAATCTATTAAATATATCCTTACAATATCAATATGCATAAGAGTAAGACACATCCTCAAGACATATCTTCTAACCCGCGCACAAAGGGGAATAAAGAAATAGAATCCCCTCAGTAATGCGCCGTATTAAATACTCACAGAATTGTAATCATGACAGTATGAAAATTTAATATCGGTCAAAGCAAGCTACTTTAGGTATGAATAACTTTGTAGACTCCACGTTTTCAACATCAAAATTTAATCTTTTGCATACAGAGCAGGGATAAGGCTAAATAACATGGAAAGTTGCAATCTTTTATACTTTTCATTGATAAAGCTGGTGAAGTCATTCAGAAATGATCGATTCCCTATAGGGTATTGCTTTAATCATAAAGGCTCACAAATTTGAGTTAACCAACATAAAAGGTCACTTAATACATAAGCCTAAACAAAAGGCAACAATAATCTTCCTTCTTCCTAATTCACTGAGAAGCTAAATTCTTATAACTGATCATAACAGAAACTGTGAAAATCCCATGTGGATACACCATTAATAAAAAGTAAAAGGGAGAAGCACAAAAACTAGAACCACCAATCTCAAAAAGTGTAGAAAAAAGGAAGAAGAAGAAAAGAAAATTACTAAAAATTTCAAAACAAAGTGAAAAGAACATAAACTGATTACAAAAACAAAACTTACAAAGCATTAGCATGTTTTATATTAGACTCCAAGACTTTGAGAGAATCATGATATGAGGACTTGGTTTATTGGAAATATATAATCTCCATCTCTCACCAATAAAGTTGGTTCCTCCAAGAAATCAAACCCATAAAATAAAAGCAGACCAGGGAGTTCTCGTCTCTCTCTACCTTTAAAACTCTTTCTGGGGGTTACTTAGGCAATCACTGTCTCTATGTTTTTGTGCTGAGAGAAGCACCTAAAATGGTCAGGGAAAAAGAGCAAGCGTATAAGAAAGTATGTGAGATTCATGGAAGAAACGAAAGTGAGAGAGTGGCGAGCGTATCTCAGCCTTTAAGAATCTCAAAGCTAGATCTAGGACAAAGAAGTTCCATAAATTAAAATCAAAGAAAGACAAGGAATCTGCTTGGTTGAAGTGAAATAAGCTGAGGCATTAGACATTTGTTTTAATTAAAACGAGTTAAAATGTCGACATTTTATTTCAAGCACAGAATAGGACCAGCATTAGTGACACAAGTGATCTGGTGCCTCTCATAAGCCATCGTTTTAGAACTGTCATATAGTATCTGTCAGGATTACATAGTTTTTTATTATTTAATTACACTCTTTCTTTTCAACTAATGCCTCTATTATCATTCATTTAATGGACGCTTACTAAAATGAAATGACTGCCACTTGCATTTTACTATTTCTTTAGATTATTTATCAACCCCACTTACTAAATCATTCAATACAGTAAAATTTTAATGATGATTATTTATTAAACGTCGAACCTTTACAGACAAAAAGAAAGACACTCAAGAAAAAAACTAGATATTGTGTGCTAAAGTATACAGTAAAAAGAAAAAGATTAATGATAGGCCTTGTATAATGATATGACAAAAACTTTTTAGTCGAATGTCGCCCATTTAAAACTGTAAACAACTTATTAGGTGTCATATTAGTTTCATTTAAAATGAGGAGTTTTTTTATTATTTATCCATCAATAAATAATGAGGAAAATGTTGTAGTTTCTCACTAATCTTGGTTTACGTCTTTTTTAATTGTTTTTTCTATATTTAATTTAAAAAAATATAATTTTTTAATTCATTCAATGTGATCATAATAGATTTTTTGCACCAAAAATATATATAGACAATATAATTCTATATGCATATATTTATTTTTAAAAATCTTCAAAAGTTATGATGTAAAATTTTTTTAAAATTTTTAATATGGTTACATTTACAACATACAAGTATTTATTAATTTCGCTATAATAACTAAATACTAAATACTAAATATATAAAATAAAATTTTAAATACTATTCTATATTCAATTTAAAATAAATATATTTGTTTTAATTCGTTCACTATGATCATAATAGATTTTTTGCACCAAAAATATATATAGACAATATAATTCTATATGCATATATTTATTTTTAAGAATCTTCAAAAGTTATGATGTAAATTTTTTTAAAATTTTTAATATGGTTGCATTTACAACATACAAGTATTTATTAACTTTTCTATATTAACTAAATACTAAATACTAACTATATAAAATAATATTTTAAATACTATTTTATATTCAATTTAAAATAAATATATTTGTTTTAATTCATTCAATATGAACATAATAGATTTTTTGACAAAAATATATATAGACAATATTATATATGCATATATTTATTTTTAAGAACCTTCAAAAGTTATCATGTAAATCTTTTTAAAAATTTTTAATATGTTACATTTACAGTATACAAGTATTTATTAATTTTACTATAATAACTAAATATTAAATTCTAAATATATAAAATAAAATTTAAAATACTATTATATATTCAATTTAAAATAAATATATTTTTTTTAATTCATTCAATATGGTAATAGATTTTTTTGCGCCAAAAATATATAAAGACAATATTATATATGCATATGTCTATTTATAAGAATCTTCAAAAGTTATCATGTAATTTTTTAAAAAAATTTTAATATGTTGCATTTACAACATATAAGTATTTATCAATTTTTCTATAATAACAATACTAAATACTAAATATATAAAATAAATTTTAAAATACT
Source organism: Erythroxylum baracoense (assembly GCA_025629805.1). NCBI lineage: Eukaryota > Viridiplantae > Streptophyta > Magnoliopsida > Malpighiales > Erythroxylaceae > Erythroxylum > Erythroxylum baracoense. The sequence continues at coordinate 4,212 of JAOTAY010021395.1, read as the reverse complement.
ATTCTATATTCAATTTAAAATAAATATATTTGTTTTAATTTATTCAATATGATCATAATGGATTTTTTCGCACCAAACATATATATAGACAATATTAGATATGCATATATTTATTTTTAAGAATCTTCAAAAGTTATCATGTAATTTTTTTAAAATTTGACTAATGCATAATACATTATGAAACCATCTATTATTTTATTAAAAATTAAAATATTTTACAAAATTAAGTTAACATATAATTTCTTTTAAATATAAAAGAAACTAACTATTTTAAGTAAGTAATTCTTAAAATGTAGTTGTTTTTAAAATGATTTTAAGATTAAACGTCAAATAAACCTTTTCTGTAATAATTAAAACGTCTTATAAAAGTAAAAAAGTTAATATCCATTTTTAAAAAGAGAAAAATTGAATTTTTATTTAAAAGATTAAAAATTTTAAATTATTATTATGACCTAAAATTTTGCATTAATTCTTTATCTTCATACACCACTAGTCATTGGAGACCCATATTTTAGCTCCAAACATACGTCACACTATCACAATATCCAATAGACAAAAATTTAAAAATTATTTCAATAGCATTTTTTAATTAATCGTAAACTTTGATTATGTTTACATGTACAATATACAAATATTTATTAATTTTACTACAATGACTAAATACCAAATATATTAACTTATTTTTAAAATACTAACCTATTTTCAATTTAAAATAAATATATTTGTTTTTATTCATTCAATATGATCATAAAACATTTTATTGCGTCTAAAATATATGTAGACAATATTATATGTACATATATTTATTTTTTAGAATCTTAAAAAGTTATGTAAAATTTTTTAAAATTTAGACTAATGTGTGATACATTATAAAACCATCTATTATTTTACTAAAATTAAAATATTTAGCGAAATTAAATTAACATCTAATGTCTTTTAGATAAACAAGAAATTCACCGTTTCTAGTAAATATATGATTTTATAATTGAGTTATTACAAACAATTGTCAAAAAATGAAGCTTTTCTATCGTTGAAAAGTCTTATAAAAGTCAAAAAATTGAAATCCATTTATAATTAGTGAAAAGTTTGATTTTTTTTAGTTAAAGCATTGAAAATTTAAAATTGTTATGAATTTATATCATATAATTTGATAATTATTTGATAATCTAATAATATTTTAGTCAATAATTAATTCAAATAGTTACTTTCAATGAGTTCTTAAACTGTATCATGAGAGAATATGATAAATCAAGTTAATATAAACTTATTGAGAACATTGTATGTATGATTTTTTTCAAAATTATTAGTGTCTTTTGAGCTAAAAATTTATATTAATTTCAATAACTAGTTTGCATTAATTTACATTATAACTTAAATTCTAACATAGTGTAAAATTATTTAAAACTAAATTATCATTTATTACTAAAAGTTATTTACAAAATATAATTATTTAATACACAATTAAATTGGGCACATATATATAAATTATTGTATGATTATACAATGAAATACAACGACTACATCTTGATAATTTTATCTTATTTTATTAATTGATGGCTTTATTTTCCTTCTTTTTTTCAATATCTTTTTAACGTGTATAGTTGTTGGCCATTTTTCCCTTCGTTCTAGGTTTGTTTACTTTCAAAGATGGATAGAAATGCCAATAGGTGTATAAAGTACAATAAAATGCCAGAAAATGAAAAACGTGAGCTTCAACAGCGGCGTCAAGAAGCTTATGCTGCAAAGAAGAGTAATGTCACTCTATCTTTTATTGGTCATACAAATAAGAGGTGTAAAATTAATACGTCCAAAATGATAGATAATTTAGATCAACTTGAGTTATCCATAGGAGAACATCGATGTCAATCAGTTCGTGATCAACCTGTTTATTCTACCATTGATATCATTATTGTAGATGAACAATTGTTTCTTCATCCATCCAACATTCAACTGGTACAAAATCCATCTGCTAATTTTAACATGGATCATGTAAGTGTGAATCATTCATCTCTTCGGCTTAAGGAAGTTGTCAATACAGAATCATTAGTTCAAGTGTCTAATAATATGCAACACAACTTAGATTGTCCAAATATATCTTCCTCTTCTGTTCTATCCACCTCAATGGCAACTATTAAGGTTCAAGGTATAAATCTTCTTAGCTATTCTTTGTACTTTTCTATTATTATTGGTCCTCAAAGTGATAAACTTTTTTATAAATCTTTTTAGGGATAAACCATCATTGTTCTCAGTCAAAATTAGCATGCCTAAAGAATTGTCCTGATGAACCTCTATAGCTTCATTTTGTTCCCAACTGTGAGCATTGTGATGTAAAAAGATTCTATTTAGAATCCCCATCATGTTTTTGTTTATCAGGAGAGATTTCCCTTGTTGCTCGTTAAACGCCATATACTCTAAAACGATTATTTATTGATGGTGATGAAGAGTTTGAGCATTTCTGGAAGAATGTTTGTCATATAAATTTCGTGTTCAAGGTCAAGATTATCATTTCCTTGATAGTTTAGTTTTGATAACTGATAGAATGTCTGGTATCTAACTCTATTTTTTGATATCGATGGGGAACTTAGAAGAAGGACAAAATATTGTGATAAACTTCGTGAGGATACATTAAAATTGATTATGACAGTCCTAGAACATAATCCCTATGCTAAGTTCTTTAAGAGTCTTAAGGTCATTCCGACACTTGACAATTGTACAATAGTCTTGAGGTGTTATCCTAGCCTTGATCAACGTGTATATAATCTTCCTACTGCATCACAAGTAGCTACTATATGGATTGAGGTAGATGATGAAAGGTTGATAAATCTCCACACATCCAAGTCTATAGTCATCTACGCACAAGTTATAGAATCCAATCCCTTCAATATCCTCTTTTATTTCCTCGTGGTAAATTTGGATGGTATCGTGGAATTAAGCGATTGTTTTTAAAGAGAATCAGCAACAATGCTTCAAATGACGGATGTGACATTAATTTCAATTCTTTTGTTGATCTATCTAATCTGTCTAATATGGAGAATACAAGTAAGTTTTTATTTTCCTATTTCATTTTTATGGTGTTATCTAACCTTGTCCTTTTATTTATTCAATTTCTTAGTACAATTTTTAGTTGTTGGTCAAGAATTCTGTGTAGATGGCATTTTTTTTGCTAGAGAGTACTATTATTATAGGCTCCAAATAAGAGAACATGATCAGTCAATATTGCTCTATAGCGTAAGGCTACTTCAGCAATTTATTGTGGGTGCTTATATAAAGATTGAAACATCTAGACTCGATTTCTATAGAAAGAAACAAAATGAGATAAGGATAGAGATATTGTAGGGTGTTTTGGACAGTATTATCATCGGTCGGAATGAAAGTTATTGAATTGATCGTCGAGTAGTGCTCTCAGCTTCATTTGTCGGTCATCCAAAAGACATGAAATGTCATCGAATAGTGCTCCCAACTTCATTTGTCGATCGTCCAAGAGACATGAAATGTTGTTATCTTGATGCAATCGCTCTAGTACAGAAGTATGGTAAACTTGACATTTTCGTCACCATGATTTGCAACCCAATGTGGAAGAAGATTCAATAAAATCTTAAGTTTCACGAAAAGCCACAAGATAGGCCATATTTATTGGCTAGAGTTTTTATAGCTAAATTGAGATCTTTAAAAATGAACTAATCAAGAAACATATTTTTTGAGAGGTTGCCACATATGTTTATGTTATTGAGTTCCAAAAGCGTGGTTTCCCTCATACTTATTTGTTATTAATACTTAAGTTGCATTATAAATTACTTAATCCAGAATCTTATGACCAAATCATATCTGCTGAAATACTAGACCCTATTCAAAATTCGCAGTTATATTCTCTCGTCATTAAACACATGATCCACGATCCTTGTGGTCATATGAATAAAAACAGCCCTTGCTTGAGAAATGGTGTCTGTAAGAACCATTTTCCTAAAAATTTTGCTCCGTTTATTGTACATGGTGAGGATAGTTATGCATGTTATAGAAGGAGAGATGATGGCCAAAAATTAAAGATTTGTAAGCATGAAGTTGATAATAGATGAGTGGTTCCTCATAGTCCGTATCTTTTGCTTCTTATTAATTGCCACATAAATGTTGAAATACTTTTTACTGTTAAGCTTGTTAAGTACTTGTATAAGTATGTCTTCAAGGGCTATGATCTTGTTAATTTTAGTATTGTTG
>JAOTAY010021394.1:0-10749 GCA_025629805.1 Erythroxylum baracoense | reverse complement strand
ACGTGCATTTTCCTAATTTCACAATACTTTCTCATAAATTACTATTCTAGCCTTAACATGGGTATCGGGATGTTACATGTTTAGTGCAATTTGCTTGTTTATTTGAGTTTTTATTATTGTTGGTACTTAATTCATTCATATTTCATTTCAAATAATAATTCACTTATTTCAAGTAAAAGAAATGATGAGCAAGTTTAAAGCAATTTGGAGTTGTTTTAATCAAGTTACAAAATTGTAGGAATATTCTTTATTATTCCTAAATTTGAAGCAACATGGTCATATTTTACTTGAAGACAAGTTGTTAATAATCTTAAGAAAGATACTAGCATAATTGAGGAATTTTCACATATCCAATTAACTTTAAGTTAAATTAATACGTGAAGTCTTATTTGCATGAGAAGTCCTAGGGGGATTGTAGTATAAGTACCACTATCTACATTAATTATTATTTGTTTTAATATATATTATCGTTAGAGTAGATAATAGAGAGACAACTAATACTAGTAATTTCGGTCCTTGTAGGATCGACTTGTACTCACCAATACTAGTTACAACTATACTGTGCGTGTGCGATAAAACATTCAATCAATCCTTAATTAATGATTTTCTACTCAAACAAATTTAATGTAGTGTAACTAAGATAGACAATGACATAAAATAATTATTTTAAGAGAATAATTATAATTTTTGCTAAAATAAAGTAAATTAAGTAGGCATTTCAAACATTATTTTAATTGTAAAAACAGAAAGAATGTCTATTAAATTTCTCTACCTTAAAATAATTTTTACTTATTCTTTTAAATTATTAAAGAAAAATATAATTTTTTATCTACAAATAAATTATGGAAGACATTAGTTATCAAAATTATAAATCAATATATTTATAAATAATTTTATCTCCAAAAAAATTCCCAAATAAACCTTATTTAATACAATTGAAGATTTTCAAGCTTATTAAGCAATAAGTTCTAGCCTCTTCCCTTTTTATTGTTATTTTTTGCATTTTTAATTTATTTCTTTTTTAGATATATCTACTCTTTTTCTTGGATTAACTTACTTTTAATTCTTCTCATAGTTTCTTTTGATAATTTGAAATATTTTATCAAATGTGTACTTTTCTACCTAATCATAAAATATGACTATATGAATTTTGTTTTGATAAAAAGTTTGTTCTTCATCTTGTGAAGATTTTTGTTAATATTTTTTAGTTGTTTCACAGGATTTCAACGCTACATCTTTAATTGCAAATTAAACCCTTGTAATTATGTATGCTATTTGACTTTTAAGATTTTTATTAATGCTAAATTAAAATATTTTAATTAGAAAAAGAAGAATAAGAGACAAATTGAACTTACACCTAAAATTGTGACAACAATTTAACCAAAAAAAAAAGCTTTTGCTTTAATCAAGTGATTATGTGGACACTATTATACTTAAAATTTCTAAATTTTTGGTCTCATTTGATAACTAGTAATGAAAAAATAAAAAAAGGGAATGGAAATGTAAAGCAGGAATCAAAATAAAAATAAAATTACTGATTAAGCATATTTGGTATGTGAGTAGACAAAGTTAAGAGTTATATTAATATTTTGTATTAAATATTATGAATGATAGCAATACTCATATTTAGTTATTATATGATTTATTTTGTAAATAAGTAATTAAAATATTTTATATTTTAAAAATAATTAACCAAAAATTTTAATGATTTATAAAATTATTAATTTTTATAATAAGAATATAAGTATCAATGAAATAAAACAAAGTAATTGTTAAAGCAATTTACATAACAGATCATAATATGCAATTTTGATAATAATATTATGACAATATCCTGCTTATATTTTAATAATATTTCTTTATCTTATATTCTTGATATTTAATTCCAACTTATTCCTATATTTTTTAGGACTAAAAGCTTATGATTGTTTAAATTTCATTTTAATTTTATCATTAGTTTTGTTGTTGGTTACCAAGTAAGATCTTAGTAATATTTAAAGGTGGGAGAGGAACCTCCTAGGCTACATTTCTAGTTCTTCACAAATGTGATGATAAGATAAAATGGTGAAGTCCTTTCTGCCCAATCCCTAAACATGTGGCTTTAGATGCTACAACCAAGACCAATTAGCATAAATTGGGTCCTTTACAACTAAACAGACTCTTTTTTCATGAATTTTATCTCAACCCAAGTACCAGGATTATTTTCAGCCATAACCCTAAAGAACAACTAGAGGTTTGGGTCCACAACCAACATACATTGACTACTCTCTTTTGTAGCCTATAAGTTATGATAAGTTGAGGTAGACAATAGACCCTCGTTTAAAAAGAAATCGAGCTTTCATTTTGTAAAAAAAATAAATTAATCCTTAAATTTTTAATATAGGTGTACAATAGTTTTCAAAGTTTCATTTTTTTCATTAAATTTGTTTAACATTTTTTATTAATCTCTTAATTCGCTGGTACACAAAATTTGTGATGCAAGTTCTACCAATGTTATAAGCTAGAAAACGGTACAGGACTGGAGCATTTTGTACCGATTGGTTTCAAACTCTTTGGATGGTACTGATCGGTATTTGAAATACCGAACGATATAGTGAAATTCAAAAAGTTGAGGGATTAAAATGTAAAAAAATTAAAATCTTAACAAAATCAAACTTTTTCGCAGAGGTAAGAGAGGACCCAAACCATTCAACATTCTAACAAATCCCCATGGTGTTGCACTCCCACTCTGCAACTTGCCCGCTAGTTGCTTTCTTCCATCAATCATCACCTATCTTTTGTGAGGATCCAGACCTATTTGGCATTCTAGCAGCCCCGTCATGCCGCACACATAGCCTACAAGTAGCCATTGAGCTCCTCTCCTCTACCAATCGCCAGTTGCACCAACCATCGTGTTACACTATCTAGTAGTCACTTGCCGATCGCCAGTCATTGTTAATCACCAGTCTTCGCCAGTCATTGTTAATCACCAGTCTTCGCCAGTTAATGCCATTCATCATCCTCTTGTGTTATGTTATGTTCTAAAATTGCAATGTTGTGACTTGTGACTAGTCACTTGTGAGCTTAAGCTAGTGTTACATTTTGCTAGCATGTGTGTGTGGATTGTGGAAGCGTATGTGTGTGTGCGTTTGATTGAGATTGGTTGTGTTGTAAGCTTGTGGACTTGTCAATTTGTGGATGTGGTGTATCATCTATCCTGGATGGCTTGTGGAATTGTGAATTGTGAACTTATGATTGTGAAATAGTGAATTGAAAGTTTGAATTTATGTCATTCATAAAAATTATCATGGTGTTCACTTGAAAATTATAATTAGTTATGTTTCTAACTTTCTATGATGATTGGGAACTAGAATTTTGAATTGGATTATGAATTTGAGTTTGAGGTTATTCATTTATTGTTTAAATTGAAATTTGGTATTGGATTATGAAAATTTGAGATTGAGATACATTGAAATTTGAATGAAAGATTAGTCTTTATTCTAAATTGGGTTATATATTATAAATTGCATTTTGTAATCATCAAAATGGATTAGTTAATTTATAGTTGAATTATATGATTAGCAATTATACAAATTGAATTATAGTTATGAGTTTATGCTTGTAATTGGATTTTTTAATCAACTAATCAATAATCATAAAAAATAAGTTATAGTTGAGAGTTTACGGTTAAATAACATATAATAAGTTATATTTAAGAGTTTATGGTTGAATTATGTGATTGCACAAATTCAATTATAGTGTGAGTTTATAATTGAATTATGTAATAACATAAAATGAGTTATAGCTATGACCTGTGAGTTTATGATTGAATTATATAATCATATAAAATATGTTATAGTTGTGAGTTTATTTTTGAATTATATAATTACAAAAAATAGTTCATAGTTGTGATCTTTGTAATTAAATAAAATGAGTTATAGTTTAGAAAGTGTAGCAATTAATGTTTATATTTGATGTTTGGGCTTAGGAAAAAAAAACATAAGTTATTGAGAAACTATTATTGATCTATTTCTTCATTGTCTTTTTACACAATTTTATTTTCGTATGAATTTATTATGTATAATTTTGATATATGTCTTCATTTATTATTAAAGATAAATGGAAAGAAATTTAAGTACTCTTGATAATTTAACCACTTCAAGAAGATTCAATAATTCAGCTGAGGTTCGAGTTGGATTTGTTTTTGGAATGAAGAACTATATCATTTGTTTGTTTTGTAACAAGCATTTAACAGGTGAAGGAATCATTAGGTTAAAGAAGCATTTAGTTAGGGTCAAAGGTGATGTAGAGCCTCGTAAAATGGGAGTCACGATATGAAATGACAAATAAATATTTTGCTTGAAGGATATCAACATAAGAAAGATCGAAGACAAAGATTGAATTTCAAAATTAGTGGTGAAAATTCTTTTGTTGACGGTTCGGATAATAATAGGAATGTTAAAGGTAGTAGTATTTCTACCCAACATGAATGAAATATTGTACCTGATATTAGGAAAAGAAGGAGAATAACTATTATTGATCTATTTCTTCATTGTTTTTTTACACAATTTTATTTTCATATGAAGTTATTATGTTAGTTTCAATACATGTCTTTATTTATTGTTACTGATAAATAGAAGGTAGTTTAAGCACTCTTGATAATTCAACCACTTCAGAAAGATTCAATAATCCAGCTTAGGCTTAAGTTGGATTGGTTCCCGGAACAAAGAACTATATCATTTGTTTGTTTTGTAACAAGCATTTCAAAGGTAAAGGAATTATTAGATTAAAGAAGTATTTAGTTGGGGTTAAAGGTGATATGAAACTTTGTATAAAGGGAGTCCTTAATTGGGCACAACGATACACCCAGCCAGTTGATTATTTCTACGACACCAAGGATGTCTAAGGTTACTTTCTCATCATAGACTTTATTTGGACTCATGGAAGTTGCTCTCATAGTTAAATGATACAGGTCCTTAAAACATTGGAATGAGACATGCCTAGAGGGTATCCTCTACCATAGTTAGTGTACACAAACGGATCAATGAATTTGAGATATAATCTTTTATTCTTAAAAATTAACATCTTGACATTATCTATAAATATAAGATAATATTTATTTTAAAAAATGGATGAAAAATGTTAAAAATAGGAAACGAACAATTTTTACAAAAATAAAATTTAAAAAGTAAATAATTATAATTAAATTCAAGTAAATAATTTAATTTGATTGATAATACATATATGTTTATCTATATGTTTAATAATTTATTCTTACAATAGTATTAGATAATATATATGCGTCTTAATGTATTTTTTATCTATTATCATTTAAATTTTAGATTGAATTTGGCTCCATTCTAAACTAAAAGATAATTGCTAAATTATCATATTAATTAGATAATTAATCAATATTAAGAATATATTTCTATAAATGATTTTGCAGCATTAGATTGGCGTGGATACTGCTGCATACAATATGTAATTGTCTCTTGCATTCTGATTTTAAGACTTTAGAAATCTATAAGCAACTCATTATAGGCAGGCTGAATTTTCTCACCCTAATTTACATATTTGTTTTTATTTGGACATACAAATTCAAATTCTGGTTTTGTGAAAAAACAATATGTTGATTAAACTCAACAAACAATATCTGAGAACATGAAAAATCATAAACGCAAGTTTTTGGTGGACATAGGCTTGATTTAAGCCTGGTACTTTCCAACTTCTTGCTAGAATGATGGTAGAGAAGTTTCCTGATTGTGGCATTGACAAGAGACATATTAAAAATAAGCACAAAAGGTTGAAGGAAAAATATCAAACAACCTTTGACATGTTGAACTGCAGTGGGTTTGGTTAGAACGAAAGCAAACAATGCGTTGAGGTTGACAGCAAGCAAGTGCTGGACGAATGGACAAGGGTAAATGTTTTTTTTTATTAGTTGGTTCTTTATAGAAGCATCCTAATAATAATATATTTATCATGCTGAAATTTTCTGATTTTTTCCAGAAACACCCCCAACAAGTACTACACTCCTGAAAAGCCTTTCTCGATTTTCCCTAGACATCAATTTGTCTTTGGAAAAGACAGAGCCACTAGTGCAGGAGCTCAAGATGCTACAAATGTTGTTGCTCAGCTTGAAACAGATGAAACTGAAGGTGATGCTCCACCACCTCCTACTGCCCCATCAGATCCACCAGGCCCATCAGGCACTCCCACTCCAACTGCTTCTGTCCATATCACTGGTTCTGTTGCCTCTTCCAGCAACACAGAAGGGAGCAATCAAAACAAAGGGAAAAGAAAGATAAGGGATATTGAAGTGTTTGAAAGCCTTGCTGCCTCATTTGCTCGGGCCATTGAGTAGAGAGAATGCAAAGATCATTGCTGATGCCATTACAGGAGCGCAAATTCCCAAGCTAGGTGAAGAGCTTGAGAATTTGGGTTTCTCCACTGCAGAAGTTGTTAGGACTACAAGGACCTTCTCAAAGAATGCTCATGCTGGGAATCTTTTCTGGGGTTTAACTGCAGACAAAGAATAGGCTTATGTGAGGAGCCTCTTAGATGATGAAGTCTGACTTTATTTTTTAATCTTTTATGGCTTCATAGTAGCTTAACAGGAAAGCTACGTTGTGCATTGTCTTCAAACAGCCTATATGATGTTGAATGATCATATGATGAATTGTTGATTTTGTTTGTACACTTGTGAATCAATGATAAATGGTTGGTTTATTAAATATTTAATATTTGTAATTTATGTACGTGTATGAATAATGAGTATATAATTCATTTTCAGGTACTTAACTATGGACAGATACAACTTCTATGTCGTATTTGTTGGACGTTAAGTAGGTATTTTTATAAATTGGGATAATGTTAAATTGGCAACTGAGGGCTTACCTAATGCTAGATTCAAGGGGTATCAAACTTTGGTTGAAGCAGAAAGTGCCTATGTCATGGGTGTCAATAGGCGGACTCGTCGAAATGAAGAAATTGTTCCTACCACCAATGAACCCTCATCAATATCGAATCAATTTTCACGTCCAACAAATGAACAATTAAATGAAGTTGCAACTTTGAAGGAAAAAATGGCATGTAGTCAAGGATTTTTACTCATTGCCATTGGAGTCATTTTGGATATTATTGTTAAGGACATTCTTAATAAAATATAAGGCTTTAATGTATCATCAACCTATTATGTAATTAATTCCATGAATGCTTAGATGTTTTATTAAATTATTATGTATTAGAATTTCTAACTTGTGGGATTTTTTAAAAACTATTATGTAATTAATTCTATGAATGCTTAGATGTTTTATTAAATTATTATGTACTAGAATATCTAACTTGTAGGATTTTTTAAACCTATTATGTAATTGATTCAATGAATGCTTAGATGATATTTTAAATTATTATGTATTAGAATTTCTAACTAGTAGGATTTTTTCAAACCTATTATGTAATTAATTCTATGAATGCTTAGATGTTTTATTAAATTATTATGTACTAGAATATCTAACTTGTAAGATTTTTGTTATTCAATAACTCATTTCATTTAATTTTTAGGTTTCGCATTTCAATAAATATTTAAGTTTCTCATTTTATTTCATCGTACTTGAAAAATTACAAATACACTTTAAAAAAGTAACAAAAGCACTAGTGTTTGAACAACAACCCTGTAATTAAAATATTATTATTAATTCATTACAATAACTATTAATTAATCAAAATATTTTAATTAATGAATGAATTATATTTTAATTAATTATATTGCAATTAATTAATTAATTAAAATATTTTAATTAATGAATAGTTATATTTTAATTAAATATGATGTAATTAAATAAATAATAACATTATTTTAATTAATTATATTTTCATTAATTAATTAATTACAATGTTTTAATTAATGAATAATAATATTTTAATTAATGAATATTTATATTTTAATTAAATTTAATGTAATTAATTAAGTAATAATAATAATTTAATTAATTATATTTTAATTAATTAATTCATTATAATATTTTAATTAATGAAAAATAATATTTTAATTAATGAAAAATAATATTTTAATTAATGAAAAATAATATTTTAATTAAATATAATGTAATGTAATTAAATAATAATAATAATTTAATTAATTAATAATTATATTTTAATTAATTAATTACAGTATTTTAATTAATGAATAATTATATTTTAATTAATAAATAATTATATTTTAATTAATAATAATATTTTCATTAAATATAATGTAATAAATTAAGAAATAATAATAATTTAATTAATTATATTGTAATTATTTCATCGTAATTAAAAATTATAAATACACTTAAAATAAATATTGATACAATTATAAAATAATTAATGAATTACATATTTTCAATCATATTATACTGCAGGGGCATTTTCGTCATTGACACTATTTTTATGTTCTGTTCACTACAACCAAACACATTTCTGATCTCGAGATAGAGACAATTTTTTTTGTTTTGTCCATCACAACTAAACATCTCATTGTCTCCAATTTTTGTTCTATTCCATCTCTAAATTTTCGTCTCGTTTCGTCTCTGCATATTGGAGACAGTAACCAAACGCAGCCTTAGGTGACTGAGGAGGTGGAGGCGTGAGACAGAAAAGTGTGGTTATGGTGCTTATGGTGTCTGTGTTGTGCACCTGAGGTGACTGTGCGGGTTACTAAGACTTGCTACTATGGCTACTGAGGTGTGAAACAGAATGGAGAAGCAGAGGAGGCAACAGATTGTGGTTCATCTTTTATCTCTCGGTAAGTTTAGAGGATAAATTGAATGGCATCTTCCCCAGAGCTTAGGTTGGAGAGTGAGGAGTTTCCTCCTCTCACTGTCCAAGGAGAATCTTCTCTTAAAATTCTATTGCAAGGAGCTAATAAGTGGAAGTCCTCCTTTGTTGGCTACTTTCTGGATAAGAGATTTGATTTCCTAATGGTTTAACACTGGGCGAATACTAACTGGAAAAAGAACAGTCTATAATCTACACTTATCACATAAGATGTTCTCTTCATATTCATATTTTCTTAAGAGGAAATTGCTAGTAAGGTTATGGACATAGGGTCATGGCATATACAAGATAAACCCTTATTTTCAAGGAAATGGGAGTTAGGTTTCAAGCTTAATAAAAGTGAAATAAAGTACATTCCTCTATGGATAAACATGCACAAAATGCCTCTTAAATACTGGTCTTCTGAAGGTTTAAGTCATTTAGCTAGTTATCTTGGCACTCCTCTTGCTTTGGATGAAAACACAATCAATATTAAGAGAGTTGGGAATGTGAAAGTGTGTATTGAAGTTGTTTATAAGAAGTTGATGCCTGAATTTATTTCGATTATAAAGTTTAATTCTTGTAGAGAGTTAGTAGAGGATAAGATTCTCCTTTTTTACCCTTGGAAGTCTATGCTAAGCTAGTTACTAAAATATGGAGACCTAAAATCAATAATAAGGCAGGAAAGGATGGGAAACATATTATGGCAATGGCTGACTTTATGCAAGATGTGGGTGGAAGTGCCACACATAAACATAACTTAAGAATTGGGTCTTTAGATAAAACCTCTTTAGATTAGGTGGAAGGTATGGAAACTGGTAACTTGGAAAAGTCGTCTACAGGTCAAATAGAAGTTAATGAAATCAACATACATAAGAAAGTTAAGACTTAAGTGGATGTTGCTATTAATGTGCTTAGACAGAATGAAGAAAATGTAAGTAAGCTAAAGGTTTCAATTTTTAATTCCCCTCAACTGTAGGTGATTTCGCAGAAGCAAGATGTTACCCAAGTGATGCAAAAGAACTGTACCAATGATCGTCATTATAATGCTAAAGAAACTATGAATGTTGAGAACTCTTTATTTTCCATGAACGAGGATGCAAATACAACTGAAGATATTAAAGTAGCATCTTCAGGGGTTGTTAGTGTCAAAAATAAAGCGGATAGTAATAGTTCTACTCAAATAGAAAAGGAATGGCAAGCAACAAGTACTAGAGGTATAAAATCTAGGAGAAGGACTAAGTCCTCACATTCCAAATGATTTGTACTATTTGGAATGTTAGAGGACTTAATTTTCCCAATAAATAGCTTACGTTGAAAAAATATATCCAAGCTAGTCAATCTTGTTTTATTGGTTTGGTGGAAACAAAGATTAAGGAAGGGGTTTCTCAAAATGGTTTGAATTTCATTCCTACATATTAAATTACACTTAGCAATCATTTGCACCCCCTTATGGAAGGATTATAGTTGCTATGGATCCTTCCTACTTATCTATTTCTAAATGGTACTGTACTGATCAATTTCTTCATTGTGAGATTATTCTAAGATATTGTGACATTCTTATTGCTATAATAGTTATGTGTGCGGTCAATTGGGAATTTCAAAAAGTTAGCTTATGGAATGAATTCCAGGTTATTGATTTGAATATGTCCATAACTTGGATGGTAGCAGGTGATTTCAATTATCTACTATCTCCTTTTGAATCTTTAAGTGCAAGGAAAGTCTCTCATGCTGATGCTGAAGAATTATCTACATTAACAACTTCTTTGGGTTTGGTTGATCTGAGGTTTTATAGACCTATTTTCAAATGGAGTAATCATTAAAAGGGTGATAAATAATTCTTAGAAAGTTGAACAGATGCTTAGTGTAACACCCCATTACCCTAGGGTACGCATCAGGACGCCCGTAGGTCATTCCGACACATATCCTAAGATAAGGGAGCGCTACGTACAATTACTATAGAACTCCACATGG
>JAOTAY010021393.1:0-10752 GCA_025629805.1 Erythroxylum baracoense | reverse complement strand
GTAATAATTTTCATATAAATTTTGTGATATCTTTTTAACAAGAAAGAGAAGTTCTTAGCAAGATTTTATATTCACAAGAAGGATACACCATTCAACCCCCTTTCTTGTGTATCGAGTTTCTTGTATGTAAAGTCCATACTAACGTGTGATTTACTTCAGTAGGAGCTTCACAGCTTTCCATGCTCGATGGGAATTGCTACAACCATTTATCATTCACTATACATCTATCCAATTTCTTCCTGAGGAACCAATCACCTAACTGCTTATTATTCCATGTAAACATATTGCAAGTCCCTTTTAAGTCATAAAATCTTGTTGCATGAGTTAGATTTTGTAATTCAATACCCTTCTGTTGAGGCCATCTTTTTCCACCCCTTGCTTCATTAGAGCATAAGATGCAGTTAAAGTCTCCGACAATGGCCCAAGGTAAGTTCATATTGTAACTTGTTATGATGATATCCTCCTATAATGGTATTTTTTGGAAACCATGATTTGCAGCATACACTTTTGAAATAGCCATCTTTCTTTCATTCTCATTAATTCTCATTTCATAGTGTATCATCTGATCTGTACATTTCCAACTAATTAGTTCTATCTTTGAGGATTTATAAGCCATTATACCCATTTATATGACCATAATGATTAGAAATAACTTTCCAATCTTTAAAAAAAAAACCTCATTCCTAGTTATTCCTCCTTTATTTTGGTTTTTAACAAACCAATAAAATTAACATTGCTCGGCTTAACAAACTCCGTTACAACAAGTTGTTTATTCATACTGTTAAGGCTCCTAATATTACAAATAGCAAGTTTCATCATTTCTTTTTTTATATCTAATCTTTTTCTCTTTGATTTATTATCTTCACCAGAAGTTGAGCCTGTTAGGATTGGTTATATCATAATGCTTCCCCTCTCTCCATCAATGGTGTCCTGATACACTCATCTTGAGTTAGGACTTCCTCCTCCTTAACCAAACTTTCTCCAATTAGAACCTCTTTTCTAGATAACTTTTCCTTAATCCCATTGTCTGCTTCCATTTTTTCTACAGGATTTTCACTATTTTGTAATGCATAACATTTTTCTTTTGATTATCTATCCCTTATAGTTTCTTTAATTTCTTTTCTTCTCCATTCATGTTTTTCCTTTTTTGTTTTTGATTTCCATATGTAAGAGACTCTCAGCATATTTTCTATAAGATTCCCATCTTCCTTTAACTTTATAATCTTCAATTCTTCAAGTAGTTTCCTAGTAATGTCAACATTAATGCAGACCCTATCAAAGCCTATTCTCCTGATAAGTGCCTTGTTTCCATCCATTCTCATAGGTTTGCTAATCTTTCTAGTTATATAACTCACGCCTTCAACTGACTAGTACTCTAAGGGAACCTTGTGGAAGTTTACCCATAGAGGAACTATGTCGAGCTTGTTTCTATCAATTGTCATACCTGGATGCCATTTTTTTAGCAAGATAGGATGGCCTTAAATATGCTAAAGACCAGCTATTATCACCCTCTATACATTTTCCTCTAAATTGAACTTAAACATGAACAACTTTTCTTTATTCATCATCAAGCTCACTAACAATAAGTTTTTCCACGCTACATTGACCCATTTGTGTACCACAAGGAAGGCTAGTCTTCTCTCTAGGGAGAAGCCAAGTACTGAGGAGCTCCATTTCTTGGCACCCATCTTCAGAATTTCCATTGGAGCCTATATAAGCTCCTCATAATTTGATTCCACATACCTGAGTTTTCTAAACATACCTAAGTTGCCAACAACTAAAGACTAAGTTGTTTTAGTTTTGCTAGGCTCCTAAGTTATAGTCTTTGTAGCTCCATTCAAAGGAGGGAAATTGGTCAAGTTTAAGGTTACTGTAATTGGGTTTGTTTGTGTGAGAATTGGGTTGGTCCGTATGTTCAGCTTGGATTTGTGTGATGCCATTTTATTTAAGTGGTATGAAGGCTTTTGGTCTGTGGTTAATTTGAGGAGTTAAGGTAGTTGGATGTCAGAGAGGGGGGACAAGGCTTGTAAGGAGTTGGGGAAGAAGGGAGTTAAGTTTCAAAGACATTTACTTTTAGTTAACTTGCTTAATTATTATTTTCTATAAAGAACATATCTTATTATTTGATTCTTTACTTTCTAAATCACTTTTCACTCATATTATCATTAATGCTTTTTTTCATTTGCTCTTTCTCCTTATTTTTTACTTCATGCTTGATATTTATCTAGAGTCTCATCAAGCTTATTATGAGTAATATTATTAATACCAATATCATTAATATCATATGTAAGACCAAGTATGTTCTAAATATCATAAGCATTTTGACACATTTAAATATGAAAAAGCATATATATAATGTAGAAAACAAAATGTGTATCATCTTACTATTTAAGATAATAGTTCTATTGTCATTCCTATTCCAATCACTCTACTCTACAATTTGCTATAAATCAAGAAATTCAACCATGAGAAAGAAGTTCATCATAGCTCTCTCAAAACAAGAAATCATTTCTATTAAAGATTTGAGAAATATTGATATATTGTCCCACTTAACCAAAAGTGAACCAAATTGTTCTATAGTCAAGTTTGTTTAAATTTTAGTAGATAAATATGTATATTGATAATGAATGAGACCCATTTGATACCTCTAAATAGGACATACAAAGAGGTGATTATGTATATTCACTTCTTTTTATTTATAAATTAATGAATAATTGTAATAAATTTACATAACATAATTTCTAAAAAATAAAATAATAGTAAAATAGTGTAAGCAAAGAGATACAAAACTAATATACTGGTTTACCAAAATAACTCTTAGCCTATGTCCACTCTTTAAGCTCCTTTTAGAAATTCACTATTTCTTTAGTTCAAAAAGTGAAGAGAAACATTATATATTATCTTTTTTTTATCACGAGTGAAGAGGAACCCTTACTATCACCTTGCTTTGTCATAAGTAAAGAGTAACTCTTTACAAATATTTTCAAGGTTAAGAGAGAAAGCCTCACAAAGTGTACCGTAAATAATTTCTCTATTGCAACAACTATATAACTCAAAGACTCCTTCTTTTCCTCATACTAATTAACAATGGATAGTATATTTATATCCAAAGCTAATTTAAACAGTCATTAAAAGCATAAAATTTTAAGCATGTGTAATTCCAAACATTTGTTAATAAAATTTATAAAGGTTTTTTAAAAAAATCCACTAATCATTAAAACATTTTTTTAACTTATTATAGTTTTGAATCAATTTTTTTTCAAATAAAAGAGTTCTTAATCTTTGATAGAACTTTTTGAAAGATAAATAAAGAAATTTAATTAAAGGGTCAAAAAGCCTATCAAGCAATTACAAGGTTGTAGTTACAATGGATATGAACAAGTAAAGGAGCGGCCTCTCAATAGAGCAAAACTAATTTTGATGCTAGAGCATTCAAGATAGAAGTTAAACCAGACCCCAATTACATTTCATAGAAGAGCTTAAGCTATTAGTTGCTTGGTTAGCAAACAATATCTTCTTGATCCAACAACAAGTCTTATTTATCACTATATACTTGTCATTGTGTACATCTCTAAAGATCCTTTGATTTCTTTTAAAACAGATTGAGTAGACTGAGCAGGTTAGCACCAAAATTAGGCACTTTCCATCATCCCTAATTCTTTTGTAAAGATTCTCAACCCAAGCTAAGATATCAACCCAATCATTCTTCAAACATGTTGCATTAAAATTATGTTGCATCTTTGCCCATATAGAAGCTAAAAAATTGAACTTGAAGAAAAAATGATTTATGGTTCAGGTTATACTTTGCATAAAACACATACTTGGTCAATATTACCCTTCACCCTATCCTTGGTCATCAGTTGACCTTTAGTTTCCAATCAGGCTACAAATGATGCCTTAGGTATTGGAGATTTCCACACTATGTTATACCATCGAGTATCCAGACGTTGTGGCCTCAATGCTTTCAAGCAAGAAGAGTTAAGGAAGTCCCCATTTGCACTAGCAGTTTAGATGAATTTATCCTTTTAAAGGGATTTTGGCAAGTAGCTTAGGAAAATAGCCTGAAACCTATCAACCCCTCTATCAGAAATCATCCATTCATTATTGGAAATTAAGATACCTTAGAGTGAATAGTCCATCTTCCCAACAAATTGAGCATTGCGTCTCTCTTAATTGAGGGGCTTTGGCATGACTAATTATCAAACCATATTAATGATTCCTTACTGTTTCCAATCTCCACGTTAATCAAAGGAAAAATAATTTATCTATGTCTTAATATATTGATGAAAGGCTAGGAGTATTAAGTTTTTTCATCCAACTGCCTGAAATTGAGGTTATTCCCATACATCCATCTACTTCGAAGGGCCTCCTTATCATTTAGAAGCTTCCAAATCCTCTTAGCAATGATCTTGATTTAGACTAGCTGAAAGGAAATGAGTCTTAATCCTCCTTCTTGTTTTCTCCAGTATAGGTAATCCCATTTCATTTTAGCACCCTTATGTACTTTTGCTTTCCAAAAACGAAGGAAGTTCTTCATGCATCTTTCAATATCTTTTATGATCCTCTTTATTAAAGCTAGGTGTGAGCTCTAAAAGAGGTGGAGATTGCTAAGTATTGATAAGATAAGCTGAACTCTATCTGTTTGGGGGAGGAATCTTTTTTTTATGCATTAGTTTTCGTCTTGTACCTTTTCACCATTTGCAGGCAATCCCGATACTTTAGTTTCTTTGTAGATATAGGCACTCCAAAATACTTGGAGGGAAGTTTTTGAATACTCAACCCTAAATTTTCCTTTAGGCTCTTAGAATTAGTGACATCCTAAGGGAAATACATCATACTTTTTTTATAATTAACCTTCAAACTAGAAAAATTACAAAAATCTATGAGGGAATTGTGTAACATTGTTAAGGACTCTAGGTCTATAGCATAAAACATCATTAGTCATTTGGAAAATAGAGGTGAGTGAGGTCAAGTGCCTCACATTTATGATGGTAAGAAAATTCAGTACTTCCCTTAATGTTTGAGCTAATAATTTTGTTAAGGATTTCCACAAAAGTTGCAAAAAGATATAAGGATAGGAGATCACCTGTCTTATCCCTTTAGAGATTTTCAATAACCTAGTGGGGGAATCATTTAAAAGGATGCTCAATAAGGGTGTTGAGATGCACTTTTGGATCCAAGAAGTAAATTTTGAGGGAAATCCAAACTACTCTAAGTTGTTAGTAAAGAAACTCCAGTTGATGGTATTAAAGGCTTTTGAGAAATCAATTTTGATGGTGCAACCTCTGATTGCTTTCCTTAATTTATAATCCTTCAAAAGCTCTTGTACTTGAAGTATATTGTCTGAGATTCCCCTTACATAGATTAATGCACTTTATGAATGATGCATTTGAGAGGATTCCTTAGCCTACTGGCTAATACCTTAGTTATCACCTTATATACTGTGTTGCAACATGACATAGGTCTGAAATCATTTAAATATATAACATGAGGAACTTTAGGAATAATACAAATATAGGTTGCATTTAACTCCTTTAACATCCTTCCTTAATGAAGGAATTCTTGCGCCACATCAGTTAGCAGATTGCTAGTGACATTCCAAGAGCATTGAAAGGAAAAAGCATTATAACTGTTAGGTCCTAGTAATTTTCTGGGGTTAAGTGAGAAGATTGTTTCTTTGATCTCCTAAATAGTATCGTGTAGTTTTAAAAAATCTAGACAGACAACTTATGGAGATCCAATCACCTATACTAGGTCCTGTAGGTGAATCTTACCAGAACTATTTAATAATTGTAAGTCCTTATAGTAGTTGGTGACCATATCTTCAATCATAAAGGTTTTAGATATCAATTGATCATTACAATCAAACAGATAAAGAATCTTATTGGAATTCGTTTGAGTTAAGATGGGATTATAGGACTAACTTGAGATGGAGTCCCCTTACCTTAACAATGAACTCCTTTCCTTCTACATCAACATTAAATTGTGATCTATCATTGCCTGAATATATTCTTGTAGTTTCGTGTTTTGCTCAGTTTGCAAGTTTTGATTGTGTGGAGAGAGGTAGGAAGCTCTTTTCTCTTCAATATGATCTTCCTTAGGTTTTTGTACTCTTCTTTTTGTAAGGATTCCCATTTTGAGAAAGATTTTAAACCCTATATTTCTTAATCACTTGGAAAGATTTGTAGCCTTGTATTTCATTATTCCATACATCACTTCCATAAAACCATCCCTATTTGCAACGAAGTTCAGAAATTTAAATAGGGCTTTAGTGTTTCTTCTAGTGAAGGGATCACTAACCTCCATATAGCAGTGGTCTGATAATAGTGGGGGTCCAAATAACAGATGAGAATGCGGAAGGGAACTCATCCGTCTTTGATTAGCTAATACCCTATCAAGTTTCTTCCTTATCAAATCCCCACCCTTTTGCTTGTTACTTTAGGTGTATAGGTTGCTTAAGTATCTCAAATCTACCGTCACACTTTTTAACTCACTACCTAGTTTAGAGCGATTAATTATATCACCTTGTGCCTCAAAAGGAGATAGGTAAGTGAATATATACTGTTTGGAACTATACATAGACTATAGACTATTTATTGTTTTAATACTACTAATCAATTGCATTATTCACCATCTAAAGTACTATTCACTAGCTAGCCAATGATCTATCTAAAAAGTTATCAAAAGGAGTCTTCTTATCCTATAAGGGATATAGCTAGCCAATACTATAGTGGATAGTTTTTTTAGCTAGTCGAAGGAACTTTATATGTATATTATCATATTTATTCACTTACCAGGTCATCTAAACTTAAATTTTCAAATTTCCAAGTTCTTTCAAAGATTTAAAACTATTTTATTTGGCAAAATTTTGATTCAAAACTATATTAAGTTCCCAAAAAATAATAATTTAATGATGAACAGGATTTTTTCAAAGCCTTTAAAAATTTTCTCTTGATCATGAAAATTTTGTAATATGTGTTACATGTAAATTATTATACAATGATTAAACTCCTAATTCATGAACATGATCAAAATAAGTCTACATTAAGGTTACAATGATTTGTTAAATCTTAATGTGCTTGATTGCTCTCTGTTCTTAGTTGAATTCCTTTTAAGCTCTCTTAAGTTGCATATGTGCTCCCTAAACATGTTAAAAAACACTTTCAGCCAATGACATTAGTATCCAAATTGACGATACCTTCATAAGCCATACACACAGTGCAGTAAGAAGTTTAAAGTAAAAAAGTCATGATAAGACAACATTATTAAAACAGAACTAGTATTCAGCCCTATTAACTTCTAGCAAACTAAAAGTTATAATCTCTAACTTAACATATTCTTAGGACATCATAATCGGAATGGACAATAACGAAGAAAATAATGTTTCATTACATGGTGGAATTGAAAATAGATCCATGACCATGATTGAGAAGTAATATATACCCTATGGAAACTTCTTGTTATGAATTTGTAAGTAAGGATAAGACTATACCATTTAAAAGACAATTGTTATATTCAAAACTTTTGAAATTCAAATGTTAAGAGTAAATCCCAACTAAAAACTAAGAAAGAAAATTAAACAAAATAACTTAAATCACAATATTAAGATGGTACAATTTTTAAACACAAGAATGAATCTCTAGGCGTTCTTAATAAAAAACAAGTAGAATACTTATATGAATAAATTCGAAAGCTCATAGGAGGCTCCTTAAAGTGGTGATGACACTTAGAGAGGTTATAAATTGACAAGATAGTGTATGTAGCAATGCCCAAATATGTAATCTTCTCCCACTTAGCCACCTCCTCTATCAGAAACAAACCATAAAGAAACAAAACATACAATTAATTTAAGATATTCAAATTGTAATCATATACTATAAACTATTATTTAGCTCTTCATACAAAATGTGAAATCTTGTCGAACAATGGAACTTTAATAGTAATAATTCCATCTTTACATAAAAAGGAAAACATCAATGATAGAGAAAAGAAAAACCAAGACTTAGACACAAATTCCATCTAGTTACAAGAAAAAAAGAAAAGGACTTCCGCATTAAACAATCACCATATCACGAATTTAACTATGAAGCCATGACTAAAAACAAAGAGTTTGCAGAACAGCACAATGAATCGTCAAGAACCATATAAACACAAGAACAAGCCATATAAGGTCTATAAACTTTCAACAATTAGCATAAAACAATAAAGGCTCAATTAGTCAAACTAAAACTGATAACTGACTAGGTGGTTCCCAGCAAAACATACTTGTTCCAAAAAATTCATCCATATGAAATAATGTAAGGCAACTATATTGGTCAACTACAAATTTGATTAAGAAACGTATTGGAACGATTCCGTATAAGAATTATTCCCAAAAGTAAATTAGGAAGACCAAGAGTTTGACTTGATCTATATATCATTCCACATGGTGCATTCTATTACATATTTTTAATTGATTATCTATTATTTTCACTCTTAAAAAATGAATATGATTATATATTTAGATAACTTCATTGATGTAAAGAAGTTATACAAAGTTAAACTGAATCATTAAGCCTTACAACTGAGAGTCATAGATTTCATATTAATGCAATGAAAGGATCATAATTTAAATGAAAATTGTGGTAACGATTGTATTAATAATGGAAAGAGATAACAAATATCAATTTTCAATTCAAAATGTAGTTTTTATTAAATAAATGTGATTGAAGGAATGAAATAAGAAATTGTAAGAAAGGAGGGGCCATATCTCCCCTGTAGACTCACCATAAATGTGATTTTCAAATTTCTCACCTCTACACTACTTCACTGTTCTTCTTCCATCTCTCTCTCTTATTTCTCTACATGGGTGTGTCTTTTTGGGCAACCAGAACCTCCGGCTCCTTGTACCTGTCCTTTGAGACAAGCATGACAAAGAAAAGAACTTGTAAGCAATTCTGGGCTAGTTCATAGATGTTTTCTTTAACCTAAATCCAAATTTAGACAAGGTTCAAACCCTATTACTCTTTTCATCAATTCCCATATCAACAATTAGCCCCAAAATCACAAACCTAGATCCAAAATAAATCACCAACCCTAACCCTAGACATCAATGCCATCAAAACTAAACTCACAAAATTTACCAATTCCGAATCCCTAGAAACCCAAAAGTCAAAAAGCCAAATCCATTAAAAAGAACTCAGAATTCACAATTAAACCATAAAGAAAAAAAGGAAAGAAAAAGAATGATACTTACTAGTTTCATTCAGAGGTTTGTTTTTGTTGGCGTAGATGATGAGAGATGTTTTTGGCTTTAGGGCATTGCTTTTAAACGTCCTTTCTAGTTTTCATTTCCATCCTATAATTATCATCAAAGAGTTTTAGCGATGATTTTGAAAATGTCATCACCAAAGGGTCCACATCTAGTGACGATTTTAAAAATCGTCGCCAAATGGTCAATAATGGTTATTGGCAATGATTTTGAAAATCATCGCTAAAGACTTTTAGCGATGATTTTGAAAACATATCCAAATGTTTTCCTTCTTGTAGTGTTTTCTCACTTTGACATTTCGTGAACTTGATCTTTCACATATTACTTAATTCTATTTAATAGTGCTACTAATATCACCAAAAATAAATTCATTAATGAAAACATATTTTATTATCATCAAACCCATAGGTTAGGAACGTACTTAGTCCAAAAAAATGTAGCTTGCTTTAGTTTGGTTGACATTCCTATTAAGATTTAAAGAAAGCTTTACGATGAATTCATAATTATTCCATAATATAAAACAACGTTTGTAGAGAAAGTCTCAATGATGTTTCAGCACATCAATCTTCACCAGCTTCTTTTTGTTTTTTCAATTTCTTTACATGTTGAGGTCATTTTTTAAGGAACATATTTGGATAGAGAAAAAAGAATATAGTTAGTATTGTTATCGAACACCATCAACGTCAATTAATATTTTGGAATTTCATTAAGGATCAAACATATATCAAACCCTTACTCTAATGACCTTTGGAATGTAGGAACTGCGAATTCTTATTAGAAAAACCTCAATAGTAATTGGCATTCTTTAAAGATGAGTAGTAAGGATATTTTTACTAGTTGTACGTAAATTACATTGCTGAAGTTGCCGAGATTCATAAGGTAGCACTGTTGGATTAAGGATACAATTGTGATCACTTGTATCCATAAAATTAAAGAGGTGAATATCTTTAGTGTATTTTTTGAAATTTTATTTTGACAATTTAAATAATCACATTTGGAAAGCCGTTAGGTACTTGGAAACCATAGGCTTAAAGCCTTTCTAGCAATTACATGAATACAACACTCTAAAATTACCAAAATCCTGCTACTAAGGCTTCTTACTGGTTGACATGTTAGAGGCAAGAACCGCACTCATTCTTCCTTTCCTCCATCGCCGAGTATTTGCAATGCGAGGTTAGCTTTTGTTTTTTCTATATTCTTCCTACATCTCTCATATCTTTATGGCTGCATATTCTCCTTACTGATTGCTTCTTTCTCCATACGTGTTCCCAGATTGACAAAGGTGAGTTCCCTGGATATATGATTTTCCCTTCCTGTTAGTCTTCTATTTTCCATGCATGTGTTAATTCTTGTAGACTCTACTTTGCATCATTTTTTAATGCAATGAGTTATCTAATCCATCATAAAACATCATTTCTGAGTTATGTGTAACATCCCGTTTCCAGAGAACGGGTCGGACCAGAGAAACGGGTCCAAGTGTGGCAAATCGACACATCTCATGC
>JAOTAY010021392.1:0-10756 GCA_025629805.1 Erythroxylum baracoense | reverse complement strand
TGGCTTCTTTCTTCTAAGAAAAATCTCCTCCAAATATTTCTTCTCCTTTCCCACCAAAGGATCTTATTAACCAAGTTATCTAAGAAGAATAAGTGGTAGATCGGATTGGTTGAGGATACATTAACAAGGAGAGGATACATTAACCAAAAAAAAGGATTCAAAAGCAAGGCTAAAGCTAGGAGAGGATACAAGAAGAAGGAGAGGATAACACAGTGAGGAGTTAAACCTGTAGCAAAGGAGTCGGTAATATAAACTCCATCTTGTTCTTATGATAATTATTCTCCATATATAGTAACATGTATGACTTGGCATGTTGATTTGGTTATCTTGCTTTAGGTATGTTTTGATTTCTAAAAAAGTTTTGAAATCTATCGTTTTAGCTAAATCTTGCATGTTTTATTTTCCGTTCCTACAATTGGTATCAGAGCCATGTTTATTATGCATGATTTTGGTTCCTATATGTGATGCATAGGTTGGAAATTATTTTTTGTATGCTGCATATTTTTATTTGATAGAAATATATATGGTGTATGTTTTGCACTTTTGGTTGTCCATAGAATTTATATTTACCATTTAAGATTTCTTCATTTGGTTTGTAACAAAGAGGGTGGTCTATCATCATTGTGTTTCCTCCTTGGCTTCATTTTTCTGTTTATTTTGATTTTGTAATGTACAAATTGATGTAATGATGAAATTGAAGTAGCCATAGATTGAAGAAATGAAGAGGTAATGGTTTCGATGTATCCTTTCATGTATTGGCATAGTTTAGGTTTTGTGAAAACTAAAATGCTGGAATTTTGATTCAATGAATCAAGTTTCAGTTTTTATGTAAAAACAAATGTTGGATTTTTGTTTTAATGAATCAAGTTTCGGTTTATGATAAAAAAACAAAATGTAGGTTTTTTTTTAATGAAACAATTTTCGGTTTTAATGAAAACAAGTACTGTTTTTATTTTTTATGACAAGGATTCGGATTTATGAAAATCTAGTGCTGGATTTTTTGTTTTCAAAGTAACAAAATTCATTTTTATAAAATGCCATTACACATTTTTTACTAAATAAGTCGGGTCATGTGAGCGAAGAGTTCGAAGCAGAAGATCCAAGTCTAAGAAGATTATTTTGGGCCTAAAAGCCTTGTAATTTTTTTTATATTCTAGGATGGACAATCAAAAGTGACTTATTAGTTCATGTGATGAATGGATAAATGAATGCAAATAATATGTGATTGCATGTCATTTAGAAAATTGCCAACCTTAGGCTTTTCTATGCATTCATTATGTATGAGATATATAATGAAACAATATAGGATGGTTAATAAATTGCATCTAGACAAGATGGTATTTAAAACTTACCCACTGTAGCTCTGTTGATAAATGTATGGACCAAATTATGAAGCTTCTCAAAAAGTTAGGCATGAAGATGTGATGCGCGCACGGAGGGAGATTAATCTTGATATAATCTGGCAGCCTTTAAAATAAACTAGATACACAAGGTTTTTGATACTTTTCTAGACCTCAAGGATCGTGATTGTTCAAGCACCTAAACCAAGCAATAAACCAAGAAAATCAAAACAAAACAATACACCACAATTGAGATTAATTATTAAGTAGAGTTAGGGTTCATGGAACAACAAGAACATGAAGAAAACTCTTTACAAAGCTCTCAAATTATCAAAGTTTAACCCTAAAACTAATGTCAAGACAACTATTTATAGTTGAAATAACTCAAAATTGAGCCAACATCTTGGGCCTAAATAGGTAAAATAATACTGTCTGAATCGTCTTAAAAACAGTAGGGAAAAAACCAAAGCAAAAGAAGCCAGGTGGTGCGTCTGGTTTGGTATATTTAGTGTCTAGCCTGCTAGGCGCTGGAGTGCGTGCCTGGCCGGCGCCTAGCGTGCGCACATATCAAGAGTTGCTCGGGCCCAAAACTTGGTTCAAACTGACAAACTGAAGTTGCAAGCGAGAATCTTGATTCTTCCGAAGTCCATCATCAACCACACGAGCCACAAATGAATTTAAGGTGACCTTGAATCTTTTGAGCCTAGTTCGACTTGTAGGGTTAGGAGGCAACATCAAGTCTTGATTAGTGCCGTGTTGATTTCAGTGTCTGTCGTTATATTTGTCATGTGCAGCCTTGCTCACATCAGCCCCTCCTTTGTTGGAAAGATTCGTCCTCGAATCTGCATCTATATCAAACAGAGACAAGTCAGCAACATTAAAAGTAGCAGACACGTTGTACTTACCAGGCAAGTCAATTTTATAGGCATTATTGTTGATCCTTTCCAGGATTTGAAAAAGACCATCTCCTGATCAAGTTTGGACCGCCTATAGTTAAGAAACCTCTCCTTGCGAAGATGAAGTCAAACCCAATTGCCGAGTTTAAAGATCAACTCCTTGCGTCCTCTATTGGTTTGGCGTGCATAAATCTCATTCTTGCGCTCCATATGTTGCTTAGCCTTCTCGTGCAACTCTTGAACCAACTTGACTTTCCTCTCTCTATCTAGGCTAGTTAACTCAGGCAAATGTAAAGGCACCATGTCCAATACAGTTAAAGGGTTAAAGCCATAAACAATTTCAAAAGGAGAATAATCGGTAGTAGAATACACACTACGATTATAAGTGAACTCAATAAACGGAAAACAATCAGACCACGTTTTCAAAATTTTTTGACCACAGCACGCATCAAACTCCCTAATGTTCTATTCACAACTTTTGTTTGCCCATCGATTTGTGGGTAACAAGTAGTGGAAAACAACAATTTCGTTCCTAATTTTCCCCACAAAACACGCCAATAATGACCCAAAAACTTAGTGTCCCTCTCTAAGACTATTGACCTAGGAATACCATGTAATCTCATAACATCTTTGAAGAACGAACCAGCAACATGCACGACATCATTAATTTTTTTTGCAAGCAATAAGGTAAGCTCTCTTACTAAATCTGTCCATAACAACAAAAATGTTATCTACATCCCTTTTTGTCTTCGGAAACCCTACAACAAAGTCTATAGAAATGTCCATCCAAGGGTGACTAGGCACGGGGAAGGGCGTGTATAGGCCGTGAGGATTAGTGGTCGATTTAGCTTGCTTACAAGCAATGCAATGGACACAAATGCATTCTACATCCTTTTGCATTCCCGGTCAGTAAAAATACTCATGCAATATATCCAATGTCTTAGCGACACCAAAATGCCCTATAAGTCTTCCACCGTGAGCTTCAAGCACAAACAATTCACGCAATGAACAATTAGGCATGCATAAATAATTCAGTCAATATAAATAACCATCATGCCTAAAGTATTTCTTAAAAGCACCATGTTCACAAGCAGCATAGACACTAGCAAAGTCCACATCATTGGCATACAACTCCTTAAGATGCTCAAACCCTAAAAGTTTTGAAGTAAGAGTTGAGATTAAGGAGTACCTGCGTAATAAAGCATCGGTGACCACATTCTCCTTACCTTGCTTGTAGTACAGCACGTATGGAAAAGTTTCTAAGAACCCCACCCAAGTTCCATGTCACTTGTGCAATTTACTCTGTCCTTTCAGGTATTTAAGAGTCTCATGATTGGTTTTGATGGCAAATTCCTTTAGTTGCAAATAATGCTGCCATGTTTCCAAAGCTCACACCACTGCATAAAGTTCTTTGTCATATATTGGATAATTGAGTTGCGCTCCACTCAATTTCTCACTGAAGTACGTAATAGGCCTATTTTCCTACATTAAGACAGCACCTATACCGATCCCAGAGGCATCACATTCTACTTTAAAAGCTTTATCAAAATTAGGCAAACACAATACAGGTGCAGTACATAATTTCTATTTCAACAAGTTAAATGCATTCTCTTACTCTTTTCCCTAACTAAATCCCTTCTCCTTTTTGACAACTTTGGTCAAAGGAGCAGCAATGGTAGAGAAGTCTTTCACAAACTGCTGGTAAAAACTACCTAAGCTATGAAAGCTCATCACATCCGAAGCACTTTGTGGTGTTGTCCAATCTTGAATGGCCTTCACCTTCTCCTCATCTACTTCAATCCCCTTCAAGCTTACAACAAATCCTAAGAATATCAATGTATCAATGCAAAAAATACACTTCTTAAGGTTTGCACACAACTTTTCACATCTCAAAGCATCAAGCACACAACACACATGCTCCACATGATCATTTAAAGTAATGCTATACACAAGTATATTATAAAAGTACATAACAACAAATTTATCCAAGTAATCACGCAAGACATGGTTCATTAATCTCATGAAGGTACTCGGTGCATTAGATAAACCAAATGGAATAACTAGCCACTAACACAAACCGTATTTAGTTTTAAATGTAGTTTTCCATTCATCCCCATTTTTTATGAGAATTTGATGATAACCTCTTTTCAGATCAATTTTTGTAAAAACACATGCACCATACAACTCATCCAACATATCATCAAGTTGAGGAACAGGATGTTGATACTTTACCATGATCTTATTGAAAGCTTGATAGTCTACACACATGTGCCAAGATCCATCCTTCTTCGGCACCAGTAGGACCAGAACAACACAAGGACTAAGACTTTCACACACTTGCCCCTTTGTAAGCAATTCATCTACTTGTCGTTAAAGCTCCTTCGTTTCCTGTGGATTACTCCTATAGGCTGACCTATTTGGAATTTATGCTCCTGGGATAAAGTTTATTTGGTTCTTTATACCTCACAAAGGAGGCAGTCCCTTTGGCATCTCCTCTAGGAAAACATCCTCGTATTCCTGCAAAAGAGACTTAAAAATACTTGGCAAAGATTCATTAATAGGGGTAGTATCCAAAAGAAAACAATCCCTATGTCTAATCACAATCAACGCTCTCTTCGCTCCATATGCTCTCCTTAAGTCCTTTTCACACGCATACAAGCTCACCTTCTTTTCTCTCGGTTATCTCTTGTTTTCCCTCCTTACACTTTTCTCTTTAGCACATCTCTCATTCTTTTGCTCACTTGTGCTTTCTCCTTTTGATGAGCCATTATCTCTTTTCTTTTCAGCCTTTTGTCCCTCTTTATTTTTTTCTCCTCACTCCCTGAACCCAATCTTCCATTCAAGGCTTGAATTTGGTCCAAGTAAATTTCTTGTGGAGTCATTAGTTCAAAACTTGAACGAGTACTTATTGGTGTATTCGTCATGGTTAGCCCGACGATCAAATTGCCATGGTCTTCTAAGTAGAACGTGACAAGCTTGTACATCACAAAGAACCTTGTCCTCTTACTGTCCAATGGAGAAAGGTAATAGCACTTGTTTGGTCCCGCTAACTTCCCCACTGTCATTGAACCACTGCAAGTGATACGATTCTGGATGCTTTAGAACTGTTAACCCCAATTTTCTAACCATATCCAAACTAGCAACATTGGTGCAACGTCCTTCATCAATG
Organism: Erythroxylum baracoense; assembly: GCA_025629805.1. NCBI lineage: Eukaryota > Viridiplantae > Streptophyta > Magnoliopsida > Malpighiales > Erythroxylaceae > Erythroxylum > Erythroxylum baracoense. Next base: position 5,351 of record JAOTAY010021392.1, on the reverse strand, counting down.
ATCAAGCTACAAATTTTACCACCAACCAAACATCGCGTATGGAATAAGTTCTCTTGCTGGTCTAACATTTCAATCCTATGTCAAACACTAATCACCCTCCTAACCACGAGAGTTTCGCCTTTAACAGCCCATTCCACACAAGTTTCATCTTCATCTCCGTCCAAAATGTCATCCTCAAAACATTTCTTGTTACCCTCTGATTCAATAAACCCATCATACCTTAAAACCATGGCCCTCTTATTCAAAAATTGGGAGACAATGTGCCCAGTTCCAAAGCATCAAAAGCATTTAATTGAAGAATGTTTGCTAGAAGAAGCTTGAGTGTTAGGAGTATTAGATATACCTTTAGTTTCTGGCAGAGTTTGGTTCGGCCACTTGGCTTCTAGCCCCTCCCTTTCGAACTCTCCTCTTTTCATGGCCAATTTGAGTTCCAATTTGAAGTATAACTCATCCCACTCTTCGCTGTCCCAAGAGACTTAAGTTGCCTCTCAACCTTCATTGCCATGTTCACTATCCCTTCGAGGTCGATGTAGTTGTGCAAATCAACCATGTTGGCTATTTCTCGGTTCAAACCACTCAAAAATCGAACCATTTTGGCCTTGGGGTCCTCATAATTAGCCTTGATCATTGTGATCTCCATCTCCTTATGATACTCCTCCACAGTCTGATTCCCTTGTATTAGACGCTGGAGCCTTTGATGCATCTCTCGGTAGTAATAAGATGGAACATACCATTTCTTTATGATCGCTTTCATTTCAGCCCAAGTACTCACGAGTTCCTCCCTATTTCTTCTCCTAGAAATCACCAATTAATACCACCAAATTAGTGCATAATCAAAAAATTCAATGGCTGTGAGTTTTACCTTCTTTTCCTTAGAAAAGTTGTGACATTAAAAAATCATATCCACCTTTCGTTCCTATTCAAGGTAGAGCTTTAGATCATTCTTTCCATTGAATGGTGGAATTTGCATCTTAATAGACCTAATGTCACTGTCTCATCTATCCCTAAACTCAGCTTGTTGAACTCGTCCCCGTGGTCTCACATAATCCCCCTTGTCATTAGATCCATTGTCTTCTAACACAATTGGAGCACGCTGGTTTTTAGGACCAGTGCATCCCATTTATGGCTCCTCGCGTGGGCCACGCCTCAAGTCAGCAATCTCTCAGTCTTGCCTCTCTATTTCACCTCTAATTCCAGAAAGAGTAGTGTTTAGGCTTTTAGTCAACTACTGGATCGCCTCTAAGGTGGTGGCTTGCGCCCCACTCGATTGTTGGCCTCTTATGCTATCATTAGATATACCTCCAATGAAAATTGTTCCTGCAAAGAAAAAAATCAGTAGCAAAATAACCTCACAAAACACTCCCTCACGTATTTCACTCGAATTGAGAATACTCCCCTCGTGTGTCTTGGCTGCTATAATGACTCACCCTTTTGCCTTTTTCCTCTCGAATCCTCAATGTTCAAATTGTGTTTCGGAAGACCTAACTCCTTCCAATCAAGAAATCCAACGATGGCGCTAAGTTTTGGAACTATTTTCAAAGTAATATCACGCAAGATAGGTCTAAAATTTCATTCAATTTAATTGCCGATCCCTCACATAAGACTTTCCAAAATAACATACAGTAAAACTTTTGGTTCTGCAATTTTTTTCTAGACTTTTTTTCTTCCTTTTCTCAAGATAGGCTAAAAGTTTCAACAAAACAAACAAGAAGAATAATTGAAAACCCTAGGCTAAAAGTTAATTCACACCTGAATTAATGAACCGATGATAATTAAATGGTGATGGGCAACGATTACTTGAATTCCAATGGAGTTGAATAAAAATTTTCCTCCACACCAATGTTCTGATACCAAAGATGATGCGTGCACAGACGGAGATTAATATTGATATAATCCGGCAACCTTTAAAACAAACTAGATACGCAAAGTTTTCTATACTTTTCTAGACCTCAAGGATCATGATTGTCCAAGCAACTTAGACCAAGCAATAAACCATGAAAATTGAACTAAAACAATACGCCACAATTGAAATTAATTGATAAGTAGAGTTAGGGTTCGTGGAACAACAAGAATATGAAGAAAACTCCTTACAAAGCTCTCAAATTATCAAAGTGCAACCCTAAAACTAATGTTAAGGCAACTATTTATAGTCGCCAAAATAACTCAAAATTGGGTCAACATCCTAGGCCTAAATATGTAAACTAATACTGTCTGAATCATTTTAAAAATAGTAGGAAACAACCTAAAGCAAAGGAGGTCAGACGGTGTGTTTGGTTTGGCCTACTGGGCGCTAGAGTGCGTGCCTGGTCTGTGTCTAGCGCGCTCACCTATCAAGGGTTGCTCAGGCCCAGAACTTAGCTCAAATTGACAAACTGAAGTTGCGAGCGAGAATCTTGATTCTTCCGGATTCCATCATCAACCACGTGAGCCATAAATGAAATTAACGCAGTATTGAATCTTTTAAGCCCAGTCTGACTTATGGGGTCAGGAGGCAATATTAAGTTTTGATTAGCGTTGCATTAATTTCGGCGTCTGTCATTATGTTCGTCATGTACAGCCTTGCTCACATCAAGATGCTTGATAGCCTTTTGAGTGGGAGAGTCCCAGTTTTTCTTTTAATAGATAAGATGACCCACTGTCACTTAGTCTATTATAGATAAGAAAAATAACCATCGTATAAAGATTTAATTGTTTTTTTAAGTTTTGTTAAATCTATCATCATGCATACATGCATCATGATTTTATACAAAGTTCCAATATTGTTGACTAGTTTGCTTACTCTTTAATAATTTATTTTTCAGACATAATCACCATAAAATGAATCCATTTACTTTGCTCTTGACAAATAACAAATTAGAAAACGAAGAGAATTTTAATGAATGGAGACATAACCTAGACATTGTTCTTCAATATGAACGAATTTCATGGGTATTAACTAAAAATGAGCATGCACCTTCGGGTGGAGATTTAACTCCTGAGCTAGTCCAACAACATGAGCGATGGCAAAATGCTGATAAGACTACTAAGTGTTATATTGTAACTTTTATCAACGGCTTGTTGCAAAAGCAAATTGCTTGTATGAAAACTGCTAGTGCAATGGTTCATCACCTACATGAGATGTTTGGTGTAAGGACCAGGTCTACAAAGGTGAAAGCTATCCAAACCTTTCATAATCTCAGACAAAAACTTGGTGAACCAGTGCGAGATTACATGCTTAAGGTAATCTCTATGGTCACTGAGGCTGAGATGCTTGGGGCAGATATGGATGCAGACACGTAGATGATTATGATCATCAATAGCTTAAACTCTTCTTTTCATCAGTTTAAGTTGAACTAAGAGCTCAACAACAAGGATTACACTTTGAGTGAGTTAATGAATACTCTCCAGAGTATAGAGGAGATATTAAATATCAAGGCTCATGGGCCAGAAGCTAATGTAGCATCTTCTTCTAAGCCCAAGGATAAGGGCAAGCAAAAGAAGAAGGGTCTAATAAAAAAGAAGGCCCAAATAAGGGTCAAGGCCCAACAACATCAAGGGAAAGTGTTTCCGCTGTGATAAGATGGGCCATTGAAAAAGAAACTGTCCAGTCTACCTTGAGCCCCTTAAAAGCAAATAAGGTATGGGTTTCTTAAGTTTGTTAGGAACTAGAAATGTGGTAGATTTATCTGATTTTTTTGATATTAGATTCAGGAGCCACTAATCATGTTTGCAATTCTTTGCAGCAGTTCTAGCAAAGGAAAAGACTACCTAAAAGTTAGTTTCAAGTCAAGATAGCAGATGGATCCTATGTTTCAGCAGAATCAGTGGGAGTAGTTATCTTGGACTTTCTTAGCGTTCATAGGTTATATTTGAAGGATGTTTATTACATGCCAATGATTGTAAGGAACATGATTTCTGTTTTTTGTTTAATAAAGTCTAGTTATTCCTTATATTTTGAAAATGTTGTTTAAATATATGAGAATAAGGATTTTAATTGTAATGTAACAATTAAACAGGGATTTTTCTTCATAGAACCTATGAAAGGCTCACTAAATACCACAGTATTAATAAAACCAAGAAATTTCAATGACTCAGCATTAATTCAAAATATTTGTGGCACTTAAGAATGGGTCATTTCAATCAGAAAAACTTGATAGTTTAGTGAAGGATGGGATCCTTACAGGCTTGGATAATGATCCATTACCCACCTATGAATCTTGTATTGAAGGAAAAATGACCAAGCTATCATTTCCTTCTAAAGGAAACAGATCTGAATCTACGTTAGATTTGGTACCTACAGATATGTGTGGGCCTATGAACGTAAAAGCTAGAGGAGGTTATGAATACTTCATAACCTTTACAGATGATTACTTAAGACATGGTTTTTTGTATTTGATGCATAAAAAGAGTGAATCCTTTGAAAAGTTCAAAGAATTCAAAGCTGAAGTTGAGAAGCAGCTAAGCAAGTCATTAAAACAACTTTGATCGAATCGAGGTGGTAAGTACTTATTTTGAGAGTTCCAACAATATTTAATTGACAATGGAATTGTTTCCAACTTGTCAGCTCCTCGAACACCTCAACAAAATGGTGTATCTAAGAGGAGAAATATGACTCTATTGGTAATGGTAAGATTGATGATGTCTTATGTCAACCTTCCAGAATCGTTCTGGGGATATGCCATACAAAAGGCAACATATCTTCTCAACTTTGCTCCATCCAAATCAGTGCCTAAAACACCTAGGGAGTTGTGAACTAGTCAAGTGCCTTCATTGCGGCACTTAAGGACTTGGGGCTGCCTATCCTAAGTTTTAATGCTTGAATCCTCAAAGATGGAATCAAGGTCAGAAGTATGTTTGTTTGTAAGATATCTTATAGGAACTCGAGGGTACAATTGTTACAATATTGAGGATAGGAAGGTATTTGTGTCAACAAATACAATCTTCCTAGATGAAGAGTTTGTGAAAAATCAAAAAGGAAGAAGTGAAGTAGTACTCAAGGAGTTAGCTATTTCATCCAAACTAAGAGTTGATTTGGATATAGCAGAACAGGATGTCGAAATGGATTCAAGAGTTGAATCGAAAGAGCAACCTAAACATCAAGTTGTGTCTAGACATAGTGGGAGGATTGTGAGACAGCCAGATAGGTATCTAGGTCCAGGAGAAGGTATTATAGCCATCTCAGACTAAGAAGAAACGGATCCTATTACGTATACACAGGCTATTAATGATGTTGATGTAGAAAAATGGCTCAAAGCAATGGAATCAGAAATAGATTCCATGTATGTTAACGAAGTCTAGATCCTTGTAGATCTACCACCAGGTATAAAAGCCATAGGGTGTAAATGGATCTACAAAAGGAAAAGAGGATCAGA